>OY757311.1:167604726-167836616 GCA_963583905.1 Stenurella melanura | reverse complement strand
TTCACTCGCCTTTCCTCTAAAAAATCATCTCCATCATCTAATAGTAAGTAATACCTAACACTATGACATATGAAAATACCTCATATAATGACCCCCAAGATAGAGTAAATAAATTTTCAGAATATTTCAAATCAGCATACTCTCCATCAATTAATAATGTCAGTATGGGTGGCGAAAGTGAACCTGTGGACACACAAAATAAATTCATACCTACAATCTAAGAGGCAGAAGTTATTAAAGGGTGCAAAAAATTAAAGCCAAAATTTACAGCAGATCCAGATAGAATACCAGCTTTCTTCGTCAAAGATTGCGTCTCAATATTGGCCGGTCCCTTATCATATCCCAGCAAACATTTAAGTATTATTTGACGTCAAGACTACCTAAATTATGTAAAATAAATTTAGTCACAAAATTATAATTAACCATATTTTGGTAAAATTTACGCTGATGCTACGTGGAATCGACATAAGTGGAGAATAAGACAACGTCGAAATTAAGTTATATCAACTAAAACAGGTAAAATTACATATAAATCTTACTTGTAGTCGCACAGTACATTTGGTTAGTAATACCTGTTTAGGTAAATTTCACTTGAATTCAACGTCAATTTGACATCAAGTTGACTAGTTTTAGGTAGAATTTACGGAAATATGTGTAATTTAAAAATGGCACCAAGTGGAAAAAAATAAGATTTTTTTTACACTTATTTGGTATTTTTCTCTATAAGTAGTCGACGTATGGTTGTCAGTCACTTACAAAACTGAAGAGATACCTAACTCACAATAACAATACAAGATGAATGCCGGTAACTAAAATAAATACAATTTATGAGGAAAGTATTTGCAGTTCTCGCTTATTGAAATCAATGCGCCGAAAATTTTTCTGTGAATAATAGCAGCTGTACTCCATAAAATACTAATGCGCCTCAAAAATATTCATCTATAAGAAAATTTATATTACCAAATAAAAAAATTATTGTAATATTTTGAGCCGAAAATATACTATACTTGTTAAATATGAGTTTACAGGTATAATTATGTATTTTCTTAAACCTTTCGTCAGTTTGTTTCCATATGCACTCATTTTACAAACTACAATTTGTGAGAAAATATGGCGTCTTGTGCTAATTAGACCTCTAAGTTAAAATTACCATGACAATCTACGTATTTTATAGGTGGAAATTATCACAGGTCAAGTTACACGAAAATTTACGACATTTTGGTTAACTTTACCTGTTGAAAGTATTATTAACTCTGTTCTTATATCAAATAATTACTTGTATGTAAATATAACCTATCTATATTACCTCATTTTGAATATACTACCTATTGGTAAATTCTACTTATTATGTGTAAATTTTAACTCGAATAGTGTATTGTGTTGACGAGTGAGTTGTCATAATGGAGCCATATGATATTGCCTTGGTATTCGACAGCGTCCAAAAGTTCTGGAAGCTCGGCTGGTATTCGGCAATACCCTTGTACTGAAATTCTATAGGCAATTATTTCTAAATGCTAGAGTGCAAATATAGTCAAGATGTTCTCCTTTAAGAAGACTTGGATGGGAAATCTGGATGCGGAAGTAGTGATTCCTTAAGCGGTCGTTTTTACCTTTGGCATACTTCATTTGTACATTGGCACCACGAATTATTCAACCATGCTACGTTAATGGCCTCTTTTAATAACTGACTAAGTACCTAATGGTTCAAATAACCTAAATAATATGAATGCTACAAACAGGTTAGACGGGGGTTAGCTTCTGAATTACTATTTTATAGTGAAGTTTACTTTGAGGTCGATTTGCCAGGTTACTGCGACAAAGAGGTTTAAAATGTATTTTTTTAGAGTAACTTTAAGGTCAGTTTAAGGGTAATTGACTTAATTGGTGAAATTAGGTAGATAATTTACCGATGTTGTCTACCTAATATTACTTCAAAGAATAGTAATAAAAATGACCAAATAAGTTGCTATTTATATTACGTAGGATTTCCAACAAAATCTACCTAGAAAGATATTCGACTATAGAAATATTTTTAGTCGCTAAAAAGGTAAATACTACCTAATTATATTACCTATTTCGACCTTATTGGAAATTTACCCTTGAGGTCAATTTTGGTAGATTTTTTTTGTAGTTTTCCACTTGCTGTTTTCGTTAAATTTACCTTCAAAGAAAATTATGTGTGAGGTAGATTAATTGGTATTATTTACGTAAACTTAAATCTAAACTAAGACTAATTGGTCAATTTTTATCGGAGGTCTATTTTTCCAGTCAATTTTACGTTATAATTACTTTGGTAAGTAAATTTGTCTTGTCCCAAGTCGAATTGGAGCTAATTTTGACAAAAATGTTTCCTGGGATATGTCTAATTTATCCTTAAATAATGGCATTTTTCCTAGCCTGTGAAAAATATCTAAAATATGCCCTGTACACAAAAAGAATTCCAAAGAAGACATAAAAAATTACAGGCCAATCACCATAATTAATAATTTCTCTAAACTATTCGAATTCGTTCTCTACGACTATATTTTTCCTAACATAGAAAATAAAATATCAAGCCATCAACATGGGTTCATGCCAGGTAGGTCTACGACTTCAAATTTATTGTGTTTGACTCAGTATCTTTGTGAAGTCTTGGATGGAGGTAGTCAAGTCGACGTTATTTACACAGATTTCTCCAAAGCGTTTGACAGGCTTGACCATGGTATCTTATTAAATAAATTAACAAATTTTGGATTATCATATGAGTTTGTTTCATTCTTTATCTCATATTTAAGTAATAGGTTACAATATGTTTATTACCATGGACACAAGTCTGTCGAATTTAATGCCGAATCAGGAGTCCCTCAAGGGTCAGTCCTTGGTCCACTTTTATTCAATGTCTTTATCAATGACATAGTTATAAACTTACAGTGCCCATATCTACTCTATGCCGATGACCTAAAAATTTACTACAGCGTTAGCTGCAATGATGATATAGAATTCCTCAGATTTAGCAAATATTGATAACTGGTGCAATAAAAATAAACTATGTCTAAATGTTGAAAAATGTAATGTTGTCACCTACTCACGTGGGCATAATATTTTCATTAATGAGTATAAAATAAACGATAGTGTCATACAGAGAGTTGATAGATTTAAGGATCTAGGTGTTACTTTTGATAGCAAGATGACTTATTTATCACATAAATAACATCGCATCTTCAGCTTTTAAATCATTGGGATTCATAATTAGAAACTCCAAAGATTTCAAGAATGTTGAAACTATGAAGCTTCTATTCAACTCGTTTGTCAGAAGTAAATTGGAGTATGCTCACGTAATCTGGAGTCCCTACTACATCGTTCATATTAATAAACTGGAGAATATTCAAAGAAAATTTTTAAAATACTTAAGCTACACCGAGGACAAGACCTATCCACTTGTTGGAATTAATAACGATATTTTGTTAAATAGATTCTCACATAACTCACTTCAAACTCGCCGAGAATTACACGGAACTGTAACTCTGTCTAAAATATTAAACAGTAAACTCGACTGTTCTGATCTATTAAAACTCATTGACCTACGAGTTCCTTCTAAATCAACTCGACTCCACCAAACACTTCATATCAAAGCACGCACCAATCTATTAATGTATTCACCTGTTAATGCCATAAGCAGGAATTATAATCATATACAGAATAATATTGATATTTTTCATTGTAAAATTAAGGATATAAAGAATGTATATGAACATAATTTGTAATACTTCTGTTATTGTAGAACTAAGGATTTTATTGTAGAATTAAGGAGTTAAACTGTATATATGGACATAATTTGTAATGCCTACTTCTATCATAGCACAATATTTATTGTTAGTATTCCGACTCTGTAATTGGGACTTTCGTCCTGTTGAGTCGTGTAAATAAATAAATAAATAAATAAAAAATGAACATCTGTGTTAAATTACATTGATCCTCTATTTTTTTCCCAACATTATCTACAGTGTAGGGATTGAAGTAGGAACATTGTTTACGTTATATATTACACATATTTATTTGATGCAAAATTTTACACAAGTCTTAGAATGGAACTGATCCGAACAGTCATCCAATTAAAAATAAATTACTAGCATTTCAGTTCATAAATATCGAGGAAGGGATTAGACATATCATTTACTAACATTAATCAATGCGAAATATTTTGTCAACAATACCTTAAATCCCAGTACGTCTAACTCTCAACTAAACCTTTCTAATCTAATTATCTTTGGGCGTTCCTGCCTGTTATGACACACTCACTAATCCTCAAAAATGTAACATGACAAGATTTAAAAATCGTCCCGAAGAATGTGATTAATTACCACCTTCTAAAATCATCTATAAAGTTTCTAAATGATATTGGCTTTGAGGATGAAAAAAAGTTAATATGAAAATTAAACGCGTATATGCCATATGCACAGCATTTAATAGCGTTCCTAAAACGTGCAGCAAGAACGGCAGTACAAAAAGCCTAGCAATATGCAAAGTCAGCGTTATTAACAAGGTGCAACAAACTGTTCGGTGTACAGAGGTGGCTCGTTGATGGAATTTTAACACCTATAAAGAAAATAAAACACGAACGTGAACAGTATTGTAGCTAGAGTTACATAACGCCGGACAATTATTACAATTATTGTTGAGGATAATTACAATCATTTTTCTTGGATCTGTAACTCAAAATAAAACCAGTTGAGGTATGTAAATAGATCTGATATATATCACTACTACTACTAATATAGGCATATGCCTATATTAGTACAAGAATCTCTTTAATAAGAAATTCAGATATTTAAACAAACACGACATGCATCAGCACATCATACATCTTTGATTTTTACAATATGATAGTTTTAATGGTATAAACTGATTTAAAGAGTAAAACAAGTTTTTCTTTATTCCTCGCTTATACCTTATTGTTTACAAGAGTATCAATCCAGAAAATCATGTATTACCTCGATAGTTAATATTAGTGGGAAATATGTAGACTATATATACGTTACTAAACATTGTATGAAACAAAATGGCTTCCAATTCAAAACAATTCTCATCGAACAACATAAAATGACTACAATGGGAAAATTCTTGAAGCCTTACTACCTTGGAACATCTGATAGAGTACAAAATATAAAGAGTTTAAATTTGGAAATCAATATTGAGAATGCAATAATTCAAAATGTTGAGTCTGCTAAAGTTCTGGGCATCATATTTGACGAAACACTATCTTTTACACATGTCAGTAAATTATGTCAGTCGTCATTTTTCAGGTTGAAACAACTATACCAATACCGTGAGTATATTAACGAGTCAAATAAAATTATGTTGACGGAATCCCATGTATTGTCAATCTCAAATCATGGAGACTGTATATATGGTCCTTGTCTTACTCTAACAGACAAAAACCGTTTGCAAAAAATTCAGAATTGCTGTAATTAGATATATTAAACATATTTCCAGAAGAGAACACATCACTCCTCACATTAGGTCATTACCCATGTTAAAATTAACAGAGAGACGCTTCATTCATCATGCCATATTAGTTTGTATGATACTAAGTAATAAAATTCCATTGTATTTATTATAAAAAATTGAGTTTAGGGAAATGGTGCACAACAGAGAACTTAGAAATTTAGATAGCGCAACTATCCCACGGCTTAACATTACAGCTTTCGAGTCCTCATTTTCAAATTTTGCTTCCAACATAATTAACAATATCTCAGTAACTATTAGAAGTAGGAGCATATTCTTTATAGGATTTTGCAAACAGCGGAAAAAGAACTATCGATGAGAACTAAGAGAAAAAACTATATGTAAAAAATATTAATGAAATCTTTGCATCTTTCTATAACCTGACTTCTGGTTATACTAGCAAATCAAAATCCTAAAATAAATTTGTCCAGTTTCTTATTTGACATTCTCATGATAACACTAGCATCCAACATAGTCCCATACGGCTAAGCAGATTAAACTAGTATCTACCTGACCCCCTACGGTATGAAAATTCAGTTAAAAATGAGAATAAAGGTCTAAAATTAATTTATTTACCTACTTTGTCTTAAAAAAAATTTCATTCTAATAGATTATATTTTCATAGAATCTCTCAGTCAGCTTCTTAGAAATGCTTAGCCTTTGAAACGTTTTTCGCCCTTACGCTGAGCTCATCGGAAAGGCACTCATAATGATGTTTGCCTTGGTTTTGCATGGAACATCGTTATGAGTGGCTTTGTGCCTTTCTGGTGAGCTCAGAATAAGGGCGAAAAACGTTTCAAAGGCTAAGCATTTCCAAGAAACTGAATGCGAGATTTTATGAAAATGTAATTCATTAGAATGAAAAAATGTTTAAGACAAGGCAGGTAAATAAATAAATTTTACACCCTTGTTCTTATTTTTAACTGAATCTTCATACCGTAGGGGGTCATGTAGATACTAGTTTAATCTGCTTAGCCGTAGGGGACTATGTTGCATGCTAGTGTTATAATGAGAATGTCAAATAAGAAATTGGACAAACTTATTTTAGGATTTTGATTTGCTAGCATAACCAGAAGTCAGGTTATCGAAAGAATGCAAAGATTTCATTAATGTTTTTTACATATAGTTTTTCCTTTAGTTCTCCTAGATAGTTTTTTTTCCGCTGTTTGCAAATTCTTATAAAGAATCTATTTCATTTCTATAAGCAAACAAATAATAATTAATTCACTTTTAAACATTAGAGGTAGGAGTAAAGATAATATAAAAAACAGTTAAAATTTGAATTACTACAAGGAAATAACTTAGATATTAATATAATTATATTTTAATGATATGGTAGACTGTAAAATCATTGAGAAGTGTAGTGAAGTCCTTTGTGTTGCACACTGAAGTGTTTTATTTATTTATTAATTTATTTACATACTCCAGTCAAAATAGACATTCAACTTCGTAATAATTCGTATAGATTTGAAAATTGGTACAGATCTTGAATACAATATTACAAACAATGTGTCAAAAGTCCCCACCGATCCCATAACGGCTAAAAATATTATTCAAGGCAAAAGGTCACAAACATCAATTTTTCATATATTTCTCGTAAGCGATACATGTTATTGTAAAAATTGGTTATACAAGTTTGTAGATCATTCAATTATCTACAAAAACTGTTTCAATATGTTTTCCCTACGAATCATCATTCATGAGATATCGCGTTTTCAAAAGTTGGAAATGTCATATTCTGCATATTAAGCACACATTTCCGCGCTACCTATGAGATAGTATACTTGGCGCACTTTTTTAAACGTGGTTGCCCCAAGCAAGTCTAATCAGACAGTTTCCTATCGATTAAGAAAATGGTACTCTTGGTAATTATCAAAATGGAACAGATTATTCTTGACTAAAAATCGTCGTATTATTAATAATCTTCGAATTGTACTTCAACAGTCATGTCTTGTTCTTCGCCATCTTCTTCGCCATCTTCTTCCTCTCTTTGCTGGATTTCTGTAAATTGTTGTAAGAAAAAAGACGGATCAGTTATCTCCTCATTGATACTATTTTCGAAAGGTGTAAAACAACAGTATTTAAATTGTTTGAAAAACATCATGATTTAATTGATTGCGCAGACGTATTTACAAAGATTGACTCTTCTCCATACGTCGAGCTCCAAAAAAAATGGTTCTATAGACAAGTATGGATACTTAATTTTTGTAAAAAATATACGGAACAGTAAAAGATTACAGTTATCCGATCTTCCTCCAACATCTGCTGCTGCTTATCAACATTTATTTTATGTCTACTATCAAATTCAAGTATGGCTAGGCAACGAACTGGATCCAGAAGACTGGGGATGGAAATTAATAGACAATAGTTTGGAGTCAATTCAAACTCTTCTTCCGCTTTCTCCGAAAAACTTAATACCATTTTTTGTAAATGAGGAAGGGCCTTAGTAATAACTGTGGTTGTAAGAAAGTCGGATTATTTTATTCACCAGTTACCAAGGCCAGTTTTATCAAATACAACAGATCAAAATAATTATGATATCAATGAGGAGATAACTGATCCATCTTTTTCTTAGAACAATTTACAGGGACCCAGCAACGAGTGGAAGAATAAAGCGAAGAAGAGGAAAGCGAAGAAAAGACATGATGAAGTGGAAGTCGAAGATTATTATTAATCATACGACGATTTTTAAAAGTCAACAATAATCCATTCCATATTGATAATTACCAAGAGTACCATTTTTTTTTAATCAATAGGAAACTGTTTGATCAAACTTGTTTAATGTTATAAAATGTTATAAAAAAATCTGAGGCCTTCGCTTCTAGTATATACAACAAATTCCAAGTATATGTACTCTTACCAGCTTCTTTTATAGTCCCTTCAAATTAGAAGAAAAATCACACAGCTAAGCCACCCATATAGAAAGTTGTCCTGGGGTTGTGTTAACATATTTTTCAGCAAGCGCATGAAAAAAAAAGGGTTGTTTTTTTAGATATAGATCCAAGTATATGTCTTTTTGGCCATGTTGGCGGTTTTTTGCGTTTTGCTGCAAAACTATGCATATTTGAGAAAATATGATCTGATTCGATATTGTAGATCCAGCGATTGCCTACCATTTTTGTTCTATTCATTTTTTTCAAATTCAGTTTAGTTACGCCACTAGAGCGCGCTGAAGTTTATGTAAATGCATACATTTTTTTGGTGTTTGATTTTAAGCACTTTATAAAAAAGATATCAAGATATCAAAGTTGTAGATAAAAAAATTTTCTACAAAATTTGTCCTTTGTTTTATTTTCAAAGTCGCGCGGTTTTGCCGTTAGAGCGCGAGAACATTTTTTCAATACTCTTTGAGCGGAAAAAAATATAGCGCATATATTTTTGATATACAGGCAAAACTATGCATTTTTTTGGAGTACTTTGAAGAGCAAAAAAAATATATATTTTTTTGAAACCCATCGTTCATTTCTTACACAGCTGCGCATAGAACGGTGCATCTAATAGTATGAACTACGCGCCTTCAGCTGTAGTGGTTGTGATGGGTCTTTTTGTAAATGTCATCCTTAATGTCATCTATATTAGCTTAGCCCGTAAAAAATATTGAGTAGAGGGAGGTGGAGGGGCAAAATACTACAGCTGTTCACGATGTCTATATTTTTTATCCGCTCAAGAGTATTGAAAAAATGTTTTTCGCCCTCTAGCGGGAAAACCACGCGACTTTGAAAAAAAACAGAGAACAAAGTTTGTCGAATTTTTTTTTATCTACAACTTTGATATCTTGATATTTTTTTATAAAATGCATAGTTTTGGCTTAAAATCAAACACCAAAAAAATGTATACATTTATATAAAATTCAGCGCGCTCTAGCGGCGCAACTAAGCGGAATTTCAAAAAAATGAAGAGATAAAAAATTGAGGAGATTCGCTAGATCTACAATATCAGGTCACGTCATATTTTCTCAAAAATGCATAGTTTTGTAGCAAAACGCAAAAAACCGCCAAAATGGCCAAAAAAACATATATATGTATCTATATCTAAAAAACAATCCTTTTTTTTTTCATGCACTTGGTGAAAAATATGTTAACATAACCCCAAGACAACTTTCTATACGGGTGGCTTAGCTGTAGGAAAAATTTCCCTCAATTTTCCTAATTTGAAGGGACTATTACATATTTCCTCCATTTACATCTATTTGCCCCCAACCCTTCACCGGATATATTCAAAAAACAATCCTGTTCCAAATCTGATTATAATACATACGTGTACCAAACAAGTCAATATCTTAAACCGTGCGCACAAAAAAGTTAAAGACAGACAGAATTTTTTTTCACTTCAATTTAAAATCTCGACGTTTCATGTCATTCTAAACCTATTTCAGCAAGAAAAAATTTTGAAAATTGTTTTACGGTTACTATATTTACTCCACTTCGTGGATATGGAAGTAATTTCGTAGATATTGTTAGATACGATTTAATGTATTTTTAGTGAAATGTTAGACCATTAATAAACATTAACTATCAACGAGGTCTTTCTCTTACAGACATTGTTTCTAAAAGTACCAATTAAACGAACCTTGGATAACTACAGGAGTTTACTATTAATATTTGCCAGAAAGTTGCAAATATGTATCGATCATACTAAATTTTACACGAAGCAAACATTTTCTTCTAATAATATGAAGAGGCTGCAACGGGAAAATTCTTGGCACATTTAGTTTTGTCGTAAGCAAACTCAAAACCATAACCAATGGAGAACGTGAGAATACCCATAGTTTGTTAAAAATTAAATTATTTGATAATTATATACGGGGTCTGTTTTTAAATTGGATCACTACGTTCTTCGAAGATCGGGGGAAATATGTAAGTTCACTGCATAAACGGGAAAACACTGTGCAACGTTAATTCCGAGTATTTAAGGTTGATTATAGGTGTGTTCCACAGGGCTCTATTTCGGGGCTGTACTTCTCATTCTGTTTATTAATGGTATTGATTATCTGCCATCAACCGTACATTTTACTGATGACAGTTTTATCATCCATCTGATAGAGTCTTGGAACATAATTGTAAAGATATACTAAACAATTTACCTCGTTATCCCACATTACCTAGTACCTCAATACCGAAGGAACTCAAATGATCAGATTTCAAAGTAAGCGAAGGAAATGAGAAAATTTAAACGTTAAAATAAATAATACAAACTATTTATAAAACTTTTCTTATACTAAGAATACTATTAAGTTCTTATAGACGGATAGCTGGCTCCGGAAATTAAAAATGATAAGGTGCAGTGAAAATTTTGATGTAAAAACCCTCCTTACTAGCTGAAAAGTATATAGCTCTGCAGTCAGAGGTCCATGCCGGGGAGGGAAGCGTGGTCAGGCGGTCAAACGCGTTAATTTTTAATTAAAATAAAATCTTTGAGTGCAGCTCTGATATTCTGGGTACTTATAGTTTTTAACTGTAGAAATAAATAAATAAATAAATAAATAAATGCGATGTAAGTTTAGGATAAGAAATATCAGCAAAAAAATGCAAAACAAATTAAAAAATCGGTAAAGGTATTTACACAGATCTTCCCTCTTTATTTGTGCGCGGGTCACTCTAAAAAATTAATAATTACGAAATGACATTGAAAATAATAATCGGAATATAGTTATCACTATTATTACAGAGAAAACCTGATCAGATTTGATCAAAAAAATATACAGGGTGCTCATCCAACAGCAAAAGTTCAATACTAAACAGGAGGTGCCAAATATGGAAGGCTTGCGCAAATATCTTTACAAATGTCCACCATGACTGAATTATTTCTTTGGTTGACCACCCTGTACATTTTTCAATAAAAGTACAATAGGTGCATATGCCAAATATTATTGCTATTTGTCACATTTTCAATTCCACATTCACGTAGTGGAGTGGAAGTATAGAGGTGGTTAAAAAAATTAATTTTTTTAAACTTTTCAAAAATGTTGGTAAAAAATTTAATTTGTTTTCTACTGAAATGGATTTAGATTGCCATGAAACGTGAAAATTTTAAATTTCAGCAAAAAAATAATAATTTTTCCGTGTATTTTAGTGGTAAAAATTTTTTCGAAAATGGTGAAAAAAATTATCAAAATTTCTTTTTCTGAAATAGGTTTAGAATGTCGTGCAAGAAACGTGAAAATTTTAAATTTGAGCAAGAAAAAATGTATTCCATCTATTCTAGTGGTAATTTTTTTTTCCAAAATGGTAAAAAAATGTTGCAATTCTGTTTTTCCGAAATAGGTTTGGAATGTCGTGAAACGTGGAAATTTTAAATTTGAGCAAAACATAATTTTTCATCTATTCTATAGTAAGTAGTGATGAATAGATAAAAAAAAAATTCAAACAAATTTTTAAATTTTTCAAAACATTTTTTAAATTCGTTTGAATAGGTTTAGAATGCCATGGAAACGTGGAAATTTTAAATTTGAACAAATGAAAAAAATGTTTCAATCTGCTTTAGTGGTAAAATTTTTTCAAAAACGTTGGTAGAAAAAATTCAAAAAAATTATTTTTTGAAATAGGTTTAGAATGCCATGAAACGTGGAAATTTTAAATTTGAACAAAGATAAAAATTTTCTCATCTATTTTAGTGGTAAAAAATTTTTCAAAAATCTTGGTGAAAAAAATTTTCAATTTTTTTTTCCTGAAATAGGTTTAGCGTGTCATGAAACGTGGAAATTTTAAATTTGAGCAAAAAATTTTTTTTCGTTTCAGTGGTAAAATTTTTTTTAAAATCTTGGTGAAAAAAATTTTCAATTTTTTTTTTCTAAAATAGGTTTAGCGTGTCATGAAACGTGGAAATTTTAAATTTGAGCAAAAAAAAAATTTTTCATTATTTATTCAATTTAGACGGTCCACCCTGTATATTTTCCACTGAAAATTCTACCATTTCCTCGCTGACAGTAGCGTCAACTACCTGCCAAATTTGACTGCTCTCCGTCAAGTAGTTTTTTAGTTAATACACCAACAGACAGACAGACAGACAGACAGACAGACAGACAGCCTGACGGAATTGAAAAACCTACGTAATCTACGTGATCTGAAACGTCAAAATCCGAAAAAATCTCTCGAGGGTGATTTTTTCTCGAATACAATACTTCCCTTCGGTATGCGAGGGAAGCAAAAAAGTACACCCGTACAGGATCCGAACCGAGAAATACGCTGCGAATGTAGTAGCTTAACGCGGTGTGCTACGGTCGGGGTGGACTTGAAATTTTAATTAGTGTCGTCGGAAAAAGCCAAAACATGAAATTTTTTAATGTTCATAAGTAAATAAAGACATCAGCAGGAAGGCTTCCTAATGTCGATATCGAAAGATCGAAATTGGCTTGTCAAGCGTAAAACACCCTGTAAACTTAAAAATGATTTTATAATATGGCACTTTTGATCTCCTACAATTTTTATTTCAGACATTTTTTCAAATTTCAAACAATTAAGGAGCTATTGTATATTGTATATTGTATATTTTTTTAAACCTCCATATCATGAAAATGGCAGCTCAAACGGCACGTTTGAAATAAATTAAGCCGCGCTTAATTCGTACACGTGTCGATCTGATCAAGATTTACTGATTATGTTTGTAAAAATACTTACATGAGCATATCAATACAGTTGCAGCGTTACGTGCATTTTTTGTATTTAATAATCTATTATTTTTTCAATTTCATCATTAATGTTGCACAAAGATGTATTTCCATTCATCCAGTAAGAAATCTCCTAAGATCGTGCTGGCACGCATATGACAGGGCAATTTTCTGATACATTTGACACGTCTAAGTAAAAACAATATTAGTTTTGTAAAACACCCTGTAAACTTAAAAATGATTTTATAATATGGCACTTTTGATCTCCTACAATTTTTATTTCAGACATTTTTTCAAATTTCAAACAATTAAGGAGCTATTGTATATTGTATATTGTATATTTTTTTAAACCTCCATATCATGAAAATGGCAGCTCAAACGGCACGTTTGAAATAAATTAAGCCGCGCTTAATTCGTACACGTGTCGATCTGATCAAGATTTACTGATTATGTTTGTAAAAATACTTACATGAGCATATCAATACAGTTGCAGCGTTACGTGCTTGCGCCAGCTGTAAACAAACAAAGAACAATCAGTTAGTAAGCCTATTTAAATCTATTATATTATTGACAGTTGTAATTATCTTATCTATTGACTATTAATTATATGAATGAGAAAAAAAGGTAATACAATTATATGAATTCGCGTACTATTGATTATTATTCTTATTTTTATATATACAATGTTTTTTATATCAAAACTAGCAGCCACTTAGAATAAAGATATATCTGAAGTAGACAAGATTTTGAAACAAACACCTTGATTTTGTTATCTATGGTGAAGTTCGACGCAATTGTTGATTAAATTCTATGCTCTATTCCTTCACCCCCAGTTACGCTAACTTTGGAATTTCAAATGCCTTCTCTTATTGAAACATATTCTTTTTAAGATTTTGCAAACAGCAGAAAAAAATAAGTATCTATGAGAACTAAAAGAAAAACTATGTGTAAAAATATTAATAAATTCTTTGCATTCTTCCGATAACCTGAATTCTGGTTATGATAGCAAATTAAAATCCTAAAATGAATTTGTCTAATTTCTTTTTTTTAAATTCTCATTCTAACACTAGCATCCACACAGCCCCCTACGACCATGCAGATTAAACTAGTATCTACATAACCCCCTACGGTCATGAAGATTCAATTAAAAATGAGAAGAAAGGCCTGAAATGAATTTATTTACCTACCTTGCCTTAAAAATTTTTCATTCTAATGGATTACATTTTCATGAAATCTGTCCCATCCAGCACAAGGACATCCTCAGAACATACTGAGGACAACTTTTCAGGACATATGGGATATCCTGGGAAGATCCCATTATCACCTTAGGATGTCCGTAGGATATCCAAATGGGACAGTTCGGGCTTTGCTGATGACGTCCTCAGGACACCAGTACAGATGTGTACAGGACATCATCAGCTCTTATATGGGTTATGCCTGGGCTTTACTATGAACAACCTGAGGACGTTGATCGGACTTTATATAGGACATCCCCAGTTTTTTTAGGGTTTATTGGATATTTCTAAAGACAGCAAAAAATACATATTATTTTATAGGTTCGTTGCTTTTAAACTGAGCCAATAAGTGAAGATAAAGGAATACAAGTTTGTATAATGGCAGAGGTAAAATGACTAATAAAAATGTGATACATATATATACAACTCCATACACATATTTGTATCTATCAATTGGCTTATATCACTTTAAAAGTAAATCTACCAAACTAATAGAGGTTATATATAGTCCAATGAAATAGGTCGACAAATCAAAATTTTAAGGTAAATACTTGAATTTTTGATATGTTACTTTGAAGTATTTGAACACGATTAATGTAAGGAATTTTTTTTCAACCCCGAGAAGGGGTGAAAAAATATATAACAAAGTGTTTTTCAAAAGTACTCAAAATGTGTAAAAGACAGTAAAAAAAGTTTCAAATAAAAATTGTAAAAGCATGAAATATTACATAAAAATTGATCTCTTGCCTTTTTTTGGTATTATTAAAATCAACAGAGTTTAGGGTGGTTAGAAGTTATAAGGGATGATAAGTACAACTGTAAAAAAGCATAGCGTGCTGAAAAGTTATAATGAATTTAAAAAAAATTCTATTCACTCAGAAAAATATAAAGGATTACGTATCTGACAATAACATCTTCGGACAATATCCAATCACATTTTCCCCTTTTAGATAATATAATAAATACAAAGATATAACATAGCAGCATTATATTTATGAAATATTTAATGTAATCTTATTTGTCGAAAGAACTTTAAAATAAACGTGGTAAAGACATCGACGCCCGGCGGATTTCTAAGAACTTTCGACTTGTCACAAAAAGGCGGCTAATTCAAAACATAGTAAATGTATTAAAACCAAATTATAAATAACTGTTATTTAAAATAAGATATACATTTTTAATGAATTACTTGTACTGGAGGGGATTATCAAATAGAACAAACAAATAAGTTTCTAGAAGCAAATTTTACAAACCAATAAAAGACACTATAAATAAATAGCCTCAAAATAATATATATACTTTTCATGATTTTTGTTGTTGAAATATCCTAAATAATAATACCTATAACAGGACGACTCTAGGACTTGCCCAGGATATTCCTACAGTGGATATTTTGTTAGGCTTTTAATATCTTATCGGGATATTACTAGGACATCCTGCCAGGATTTGTCTAGGATATCCCCATTTGGGATATTCTCAGGTTGTATATAGTTTATTGGGATATCCTAAGGATATCCTGAGGTGTTGTCCTCGATTGGGATATACGGGACCAAATGAGGATATCCTAGGGATGTCATGTGCTGTGTTGGATCATTCTGTTATTGTAAATGGATCTAATCAGAAAGGCACAAATCCACTCATCATCACTCAATGGAACATCTTTATGAGTGGTTTTCTGCTTTTCTGATGAACTCCAGAATAAGGGCGAAAAACGTTTCAAAGGCTAAGCATCTCCAAGAAACAGTATGATAGATTTCATGAAAATGTAATCCATTAGAATGAATTTTTTTTAAGACAAGGTAGATAAATAAATTGATGTTAGGCCTTTGTTTTCATTTTTAACTGAATCTTCATAATCGTAGGGGTTATGTAGATTCTAGTTTAATCTGCATGGCCGTGACTGTGTGGATGCTGGTGTTAGAATGAGAATTGTCAAACAAGAAATTAGACAAATTCATTTTAGGATTTTAATTTGCTAGAATACCCAGAATTCAGGTTATCAAAAGAATGCAGATTTCATTAATATTTTTACACAAAGTTTTTCTTTTAATTATAGATAGGTAGTTATTTTTTCTGCTGTTTGCAAAATCATATAAAGAATATGTTTCAATACAATTATAAGCAAACAAATAATAATTCATTTTTAAACATCTTCCACCCTCATCACACCGCCAACATCCCCACTCCATTATCAAAAGAGTTATCAAAATAAAATTATGGTTCACTGTGTATATAAGAACGAAAGTTCTCAACAAATTTTTGGGCATTGGCCACCCCATTACTACCTGGAGTTTGGCGATTTCAAATATTATCTTATTAAAATTCTATAAGCAATTATTTCTACATTCTGGAGGACAAACTTTAGTATCGAGACATTTTTGTTTAAACAGACTTGGATGAGAAATCTAGATGTTGAGTAGTGCCTTGGGTACCGGTTTTTTAATTATCATCGGATGAGTCCAGCTTAGTAGGCGAAAGGCATGTGAGTTGTGCACGGTTTAATGTCCGTGGTATACAATTCTGCGTTTCTATAATATAACATAAAAAGTTACAAGATTGTTTAAAAACGTGGTATACTAAAAACAGATCGATATTCTATAGCGTCGTTCGAGAATATCAAATTCGAAACTTCCAACAGAAATTTCCGTTCATCCGAACTATTAAGACATTAGTCGCTATTTAAAGCATACATTCCGAGAAGCCAATCCAAGTCTGTACCGTAATTTGATTTGAACTAGAATGAAAATGGGGAAGGTAACTATCAATTTATAAGAATCATTACTTTTTTGTATTTTTTTGGTGAATTATTATTACAGCCAGTAAGTTTTGAAAATACCATAACACTAGTCAAATCTTTTTTAAAGACAGCTTAAAATACATTTTACAATTAACTTGTCAAATAAGTAGGTGTACTAAATACGTGTTTAAAATAGATTCCAAATCATTTCACACAGTACAGTTTTAAATAACTTTACACCGCAGTCCAACTTTTTCAATAACTGCGCGGTTTCTTGGTAGATTACCTGATTCTTATTTTAATATTCTCGTAACTAGATTTTTAATATTCGATCTTAACGAGCATTGATATTATTTTTACACTATCCCATCTCTAGATCTTTTATTTGTGGTACTGCCGGGCCGGTTCTTAACCGAAATTGAAAATAACAGGCACTTTTAACGTACGCTAGTTGTTTACCTTTAATTCCAAATGTACAAAAAGGCTACGTTTTTTAGCGATCAAGAATGATAAACAATTTAGGATTACATTGAAAACTATTTGATACTCGTAAACAAGTTGTAATGAGTCGAAGTTGCAGTCGAGTGTGGCCAACTGCGAATGCCTATTTGATTAATATTGTAAAAGCTCGTATACAGCTCAATTCAAATTTACATGGTGCCGCTGAGATTAAGTACATAGCAATTTTTTTTTTTAATTTTTATTATTCAAATAAATATCACAGTCGCTAACGTCACTTTAATTGGTAATAGCTTTAAAAAAAAATTCTTCTAACGTCACTTTTAAACAAAATGATATATGATATTTACGTAAATCTACGTAAAGTTGGCAACTTAGCTTGAGAAAGAAATTATCTATAAAATTTAAAAGTACGACTGATATACAGTGGGAACCTAAAGAAACGCACAAAATTCTTATCTTTGGTATGTGTCATTTGTCAAAAATATCCTCGAATAGGTCGATTTTAATTTTGTAAATGCTACATTTTGTCACCATACACAAAATTTATGACTTCATTGGTTTTTGAGTTATGAAGTCATCATACATTTTTTTTAAATGGAAACAGACATTTTTGTTTACTGTTTTTGGTGGTATTCCTTTAGCTTTCTAGTGATATGAAAAAAAATGATATTACCTAAGCCATTCTTTTGGAAATAAATATTTTTATTGATTGATACCTTACATAAGTAATTGTGAGAAAAAAATCCTCTCCATTGCTCAAATTGCGACCCTCCAACCATTTGGCATTGACCAAGAGGGGTGTAGACACTTTGCACTCTGTTCTGAATCATCTCATGGGCAATTCGTCTCATCTCCAAGCCAATTCTGTCTTTCAATTCTTCTATGGTATTTGGTCTGTTAAAATACACCCTTGACTTTAAGTAACACCAAAGAAAAAAGTCTAAGGGGTTAAATCCGGTGAACGCGAAGGCCACTCAATCGGACCTCGACGACCTATCCACCTTCCAGTAAAAGTCTCATCTAAAAACTGACGCACTGCTATCCCAAAATGAGGTGAGGCCCCGTCTTGCTAGAACCAGACGTTTTCAGCAGGAATATCTTCATCTTCATTGTTCGAAAACATAACTGCTAAGGCTGGTACTAACTCAACCGGCAAAAACTGTAAATATCTTGCGGCCGTAAGATTTTCTTCGAAAAAAAAGGTCCCCATAAACGATCACCAGTCATACCTGCCCACAGGTTTACTTTGCCTCGTTGCTGTGTATGGGCTTCTTGAGTCCAATGAGGATTTTCGTGTGACCAATACCTACAGTTATGCCGATGTACAGTCCACTTTAAAGAAAATGTAACTTCATCAGAAAAAACAATGTTCTTTAAAAAATTTGGGTTTTCATCGCACAAGGTCATCTACTGTTCACAAAATTGTAAGCTCCGATCTGGATCGATCGTCCTCATTCAATTCGTGGATTAATTGCACTTTGTATGGATGATATTTTTCTTTTTTCAATAGACATACAACAGAAGTTTGACTCACGTTATGACTTAAAACCAGCTGCCTTGTCGAAAGATGGTGGTTTTCCTCACTTTCTAGAAGAATATTTAATTTGGTTTCGTTGCTTGTGCTAGTGCGACCAGATCGAGGGAGGTCAGCTGTACTGCCAGATTCATCATATCTAGCCACCAATCTACTTACAGTGGATCTATAAATTTGCTTTTCGGGATACTTGGCATTAAAACATCACATGCTCCCTTATGATTTCTCAGCCTATCACCATATCAAACCACCATCAAAAGTTCTAAGCATTCTCTTTCACTTAAACGTGGCATTGCATTCACTAGTTTTACACTGTCTCGGAAGTGTCACAAAACTGAGGTTCCACACGTACCGGGAATAAAAAATTTATCGACACTTTACACAAAAGGCTTGTATCTCTCTATTGTTAAGGTGATTGTTTTTTTATTATTTTCTTTGTTTTGTTTTTATGTCAAATGTTTTCAGGCTAGTTAAAACAAAAATGTAGGCAACAAGGTTTATCAGTCCATAAGAAAGTGGAACATTACTCGTGAATTTGCGAAACGTAAGCTATTTTTACATAAAATGTCATTTTTCCAAAAGAATGGCTCAGGTAATATAATTTTTTTTATATCACCAGAAAGCGTCATAACTCTAAAACCAATGACGTCATAAATGTTGGTATAGTGACAAAATGTAGCATTTACAAAACTAAAATCGATCTGTTCGAGGAATTTTTTGAAAAATGACACATACCAAAGATATGAATTTTGTGCGTTTTTTTTAGGTTCACAGTGTATAAGGAGAATATTTCACAGATAAACTAATTAAATGCAAATACTTAAGTTTTTGCTTCCAGATGATTTTCTGACATTTTTTGTATTTAATAATCTATTATTTTTTCAATTTCATCGTTAATGTTGCACAAAGATGTATTTCCATTCATCCAGTAAGAAATCTCCTAAGATCGTGCTGGCACGCATATGACAGGGCAATTTTCTGATACATTTGACACGTCTAAGTAAAAACAATATTAGTTTTGCCAGTTCACACATTTATAATAAACATAATTAATTTATGACTCGTTACTATGATAAAACTGAATAAAACACAAAAATCTGCATTGATAAGAAGAACTTATAAATACATATGAAAACGACGAACCTCATATAAAAACTGTTTCCATAAAAATATAAGAGTAAACTAAAAAATTAATTTTATCTATTTGGAGAAAGTTTTCTCATCATTCAAACTGAGCTTATTTCTTTGGCACCAAGCGTGTAAATCGTCCAGTGTAACATACATTTTATGACAGTTCCTATTGTGTGACAATTGACACCGAAACAATGGTGTCATCTGCATACATCATGGTAACGTCATGCTGAATGTAATTTGGTAAATCGTTAATATAGATAAGAAATAATAGAGAGCCTAATATTGAGCCTTGGGGAACCCGCCGTGTAACATTCTCTCCAAGTTTATGCTGTATACCTACGCATTAAGAGCTATTTCATTTTGACTTTGCTCATTCTAAAAAAATAGTGATTCCAAAATTTATCAGAAAGTAATTTTGCTAATTTTCATTGGAATTACTTAACTAGAAACTATATTCGAGATTTTTTTCGCTTTGATACGACTTTGAAAGCCGATATCTCGTGATTGGGTTAAAATTATAATTTCTGAAAGCATTTCTTGTTGAATTTTAGGACACCTATCCAACGGCACTCCATTCGATAGGATACGTGTAATTTTCTTTCTTCAGTATTTCAACTCAATAGGTATTAAAATGAGAGAACGGGATGACTATGACATATAGACGTATGGGGGCGGACGGACATATCGAAACTATAAAGGTTCATATGAAACCCTAAAAACGAAGTAGGTATATTTATTTAACAAACTCTGCTGCAGAAATTTAAAAGTCCATAGATTCGGTATATTTCAAATGTTATGTAGTGAATGACAGAAAATAATACACTAATCTGTGTTTGAAATGTTTACTTCAAAGACTTCTCAAACACTTCGACCAAACACATAACGATAAAAGACGTAAGTTCATTGTCCAGTATCCCGCCTACACGTATTATTTATCGATGATATTATGCATGCGCCATCTAGCACTGCTACTAGATATTACATAACCCAGATAGTATTTGTGGCAATGAATAATGCAATGATTACAAGTTAATAATATATTTACCTATTTTTAATTTGAGCAGATTAAAAATTAAATTTACTTAGTTAAGCAGAGAATACTTTCTAAAAGACTGAATAAGTGCTGCGTGCTACAACTTGATTGTAATGAACAGTGTAAGTTCTGATTCTCGAATTACTATAGTGGTTACTTTTGATGATGCCATACGATTACAACTAACGCGATTTATATGAACTTTGGGCATAAGCCGAAGGAATTTTTTTAGATAAAGAAATATTAAAAGATCAAGTGATATTTGCGGAAAATATTTCGCGACTTAAAACATGACGCGTTAGTGACTACATATTATTATTATGGCGACAAGTATGTGTAAAGAATAAATTTGGTGATAAAACTTATCTGAAACTTATTTTTCCGACTCATAATGACATTTTCCTTGGCTCTCAAGTTAATGAGTGGAATAATTACTATTGTACATCAAAAGTCACAACAAAAATGTAATTCAAATCTTGACCCATTCGCCTCGCGAAAATGCTGGTAATATAAAAAACTTTTTGATCATTTTAAGCCAGACGAAAGATGAAACTACAATATAGCACCAACTCCCTACCCTATAATTTGCAATAGATTTGATACAAACTAGCTATAACATACATGGCTTATCGATTGAATTAGCAACCTCCCTCTGTTTAAAAATTTTTAAAGTTGGTTACAAAATACGATTACGCATACACAAGATCTACTAGAATTACATCTTTTCCAGCAAGAGGCATATAAATATGTCCAGTAAGCTGTTTACCATAAAATTAAATAAGATTCTGTTCCGCTCATGATTTTAATGTCAAGCTTTGATTTCCATTTATCTCAAGATAATCACGTGGAGAAGAAATATATTTTTTTCATAACTGCGGTAAATGTTCTGAGAATAAGAGTTTTTTTTAAATATAACAATTCAATTAGCGAGAAATTCAATCCGCAGAAAGCTATTTTGAAATATTCAAGAGTGTTTTGTCAGATGTGATTAACGTCGTTTAAAGTACAACTCAAATATACAGGGTGTTTTCAAAAATATGTCAATCACTTAACCACAAATCTCTGGCAGCAAATAAAATTGAGCGATAGATCCTGAAAAATTAACCCATCAAAGTTAAAAATAAAAAATAAACAAATTGTTTTTCAAATGGCTATAGATATTTATTTCAAATTCGATCCACTAAAACACATTCAATGGCAATAATTTCAATAAAAATATTTTGAATATGTCTTTTAAGATGCTGATTTAAGAGTAAATAACCCTTCCTTACCTATGCTTTTTGCTTTTCGCTACGCCTATGGCATTTTTGAAACACCCATTTCATACGAAAATTGACTCGAAACAACCATGTTATTAAACAATTAGATTCGTACCTTATTAACATTTTATATCCTTATATATTGATTCAAAGAATTATGACCTATTATTAATATTCCACCATGTATAATCAGCTTAAATCTTATAGCCTAGAGATTCCCGTCATTTCAGGGATAGAGCCACAAACTTTAGAACAGCTACCTTATAACTAAGGAATAGTAGGTATTTTTTTTAATAATAAAGCAAAAAGAAATATGAGAGTAAAAATCAAATAAGAATAAAATTGGAATGCCCCGAAATAATTGTAATAACAACATCAACGCAAAAAAATGCTCGAAATGACCCCCATTTTCGTTAATACAAAACCTTGACCCCATAAGTGAAAAAATTCAAACTTTCTAAAAAACAAAAGAAATATTTCAAAATGATGATATTGATTGCTTAATGCTTTGTTGCAGATATTCAACACTTTCTATTGGAACAGAATCAATGTATTCTTTCGGAGCTTCCCAAAAACAAATCGATTGGATTTAAATCTGGAGGCCCAGCAGACCAACTAATTGACACATCTACGTATGGCCATCGCTGGACAACTAGGCTACGGAAAATGAAATCAAAATTTAAATTCATATAGACTTAAACTGTTTACAATAAATGATGATGAAAGTACAGACATATTCTTTTTATGTTGTCCAACTCTAATTCTCTTTCTCAAAAAATTATTCATTATTGAAATATTTCCTTTATTTATAGTCCAGTCGGTAAAATAAAAAATACACCAGAAGCTCGCAAGAAATGTTATCTGAGATTTTCCTTCCGTAACTGTTAGTGCGAGAATTAAACATCACAAAACCACAAAAATTAGTTCTGGGGGTGCCACGCAACACCCCAAAAAAACCCCTTCGGTATAACTCGTTAACCGTTGAAGATATAAAAGAATGCTTACCATAAAAAGAAAGCTTGACTAATTGCCTAAAAATAGTCCTGTTATAATTTTCTTGTATATGCCATGGTTTTCGAGAAAATCGATATTGACAAAAATTGCAAAATTTGTATTTTTAATGCGCGCGAATTTTCGTTTACATATTTGCAATTTTTGAGGGCTGTTGATATGTATTAGTATATAAAAATAACAATATAGTTATCTCTTGATTTTTATAAATGCATTATCTTTTAGTTCAAGGTAGTATACTTCAATGCAGAAAAAGTTACTTAGGTATAAAAATATTCACATTTACAAATTTAGCAGCATGTTAAAGTTAGCCACAAAAAATCCAAAAAAAAGGCTGCAGATTCAATTCTTTCATGATATTATTTTAATACAATTTTTTAACTATTAAATAATTAGAAACAATTGTTAAACTGATTTTTGTGGTTTTGTGATGTATAATCCCTCGACTAACAGTTGCTGAAGGAAAATCTCAGATAACAGTTTTTGTTATAGAATTCTTGATATTTACTGGACTATTATAAAATATCAACAATTAATTAAGGAACGAAAATTAGCTGTTTTTTTATATAATTCGCATGCTCTTTGCCATGATGTTATTGAAACAAATTGTAGCTTTTCATTTTCATAATTTTGAAACAAATGGTTATAACAATAAAGAATGACAAGTGTGTTGCATTTGGTATCTCCAAAATCGAAAAACAGCGGGACAATCGTGTGTGGGGGGTTGGAAAATATTTAAAAAATATATGAGGGCTTGGCTTCTAGTACATACACCGAATTTCAAGTTTCTGTA
Organism: Stenurella melanura; assembly: GCA_963583905.1. NCBI lineage: Eukaryota > Metazoa > Arthropoda > Insecta > Coleoptera > Cerambycidae > Stenurella > Stenurella melanura. The sequence goes on along the minus strand of OY757311.1, from coordinate 167,812,328 downwards.
CTCTTACCAGCTTGCTTTACTTATCTTCCCCTATTTACCTCTATTTAACCCCCAACTCTTCATCAGAATAATCCCACAATATAATCTAGTTCCTGGTGTTATTATAATATATTATGCGTGTATCAAGTTTCAAGTGAATATCTCAATTTTATTTTATCAACCCCTTTAATAATGGAGTGGGGGGTGGTGAAGGGATGGAAAATATTAGGAAAAAAATTTGAGGCTTTGACTTCTAGTACATATACATCAAATTTCAAGTTTCTGTACTCTTACCAGCTTGTTTTACTTATTTCCCCCTATTTACTCCTATTTACTCCCCAACCCTTCACCGGATATGTTAAAAAAACAATCCAGTTCCAGATCTCGGTACAATATATATCTGTACAAAATTTCAAGTCAATATCTTAAACCGTTGTGGAGAAAGCGTGTGGTAAAAATAAAGAAGTTATAGATCGACAGACAGACAGACAGACAGACAGACAGACAGACAGACAGACAGACAGACAGACAGACAGGCAGGCAGGCAGACAGACAGACCGACAGACAAACAGACGGAACATTTTTTTTTTTCTCTCAAATTTAAAATCTCGACGTTTCATGACATTCTAAACCTATTTCAAGAAAAACAATTTTGAAAATTTTTTACGATTACTATACTTCCAACCACTACGTGGATGTGGAAGTAAAATTAATGCAAGTGATGTCGGCAATTGCACTGCATTATCAACAACTACTCTGCTGGCTACATGACATGATTAATATTGGATTACAAGAAAGAGAATATGCCCTTAAGGTACGACTGTCACAATAATGTAATTTTAATTTACACTGCCCAATTCAATCAAACCACAAATTTCGAAATATTTCAATTTCTCCCATTCGGATATATCTAGCGAATAAAAATTAAGAATTCTAGCAACGAAGTTATTGATGCCCGAAGGGTGTTGGTTCAGTCGCATTAATGCTTAGTTGCACTAATAACTGTGGGTCCTATTCGCCCCCGTTCGTTAAATCATTAGACTAATACCCGATTACAATGAAATAGATTATACGAAAAGCTGCCAACTTAAACAGACAATATCTCTCATATGACATGTTTGTTTTATATAATAGATTATTTATTAGATGTGTTGATTTGGAATTAGTTGATGAGCACTTATTTTTCTAAAAATGTACTCAGGGCCTTTAATAATGTGATTTAATCAATGATATTTTATTAAAGTTAGAGTATCAATATCAAAAAATGTTTACAGACGATATTATCAAACCATATACCATACTCCACATAAATATATCGTCCCTATTTAGACTACCAGTGAGAAAGTCGTTTGAAACGTAAAATTTGATTTTGGTTATTCACTAGGTGTCTATTCTTTTACATCTCGCTGCAGAATAATACTCCTAGATCGACTCGGCGATTGCTAGCAAACCGATAATAGTTTTTTTTTTTCAAAAAAGGAGTTCTCAATAAAAACAAGGAATGTAAATTATTAACTAATAAAAAATATAAGCAGTTATTAATTTATTTAAACTGCATTTGCGAATTATGCACCAAGTATGAATTTAATTATATACAGGGTGATAGAAAATGTGCGTAACTAGCGTTACAAATTAACTTATCCTATCCTGTTGTTCGAATTTAAACGAACGTAATTTTAACGGTCATAAAACTGCACTAATTTTTATAGGTAGAGAGCCCGCTGTATAGATTTCCTATGAATAAGATACATGAAAAACTTTGTGTGAGTGAGTAAATACTACCACAGACCTACAGGGAGCCACTTTTCATAAAAGAAAATTTTGCCCGCGTCATGGAATTTTACCGGAAGTAACGTCAAAATGAGAGGATGCGGGAAAATAAGAAGAGGCGGCAAATTTTTTAAATAACTAGAAGGCTTGTACTTTAACTTAAAAAAATAATCATTCATGTATTCAATGACCTAAGAAAACAGAAAAAAAAACTTTAATCGAGGGTGTCTCAGGGTTGCAGGCAAATTAAGCCTGACAGCCCACTATAATCTCATTGTATACCTCAAAACCTACATTTTAATAATAATAATAATAGTAATAGTAATAATAATAATAATAATAATAATAATAATAATAATAATAATAATAATAATAATAATACTCTTTATTTAAGTAGACATGCATTACATGTATATAAAAAAACATCACAATATTCACAATAATATAGTATAAAGATAATGGTTTTCAATAACTAGTAACTAGAAGAAACCCTAGTCAAAACATATGGGGAGCTACCAACAACAATATTATTGATAATCTAGTCAACATAAAATCCCTGTAAACGTAATAATCATAAAACAGTAAAATATTTTTTTTAAGAAAATAGTAAGAAAAGGACGACATACGAAAAGAAATAATATAAAACAGTAATACAATATTTGTTACCTGTCGTGTTAAAGGGTAATACTAAAAAATTCTTGCAGACTGTAAATTGCTTTTTGTAATAGATTTTTTTTTAATTTTAATTTAAACAATTTTAAACCAGCTGTTTCTTTCAAATAATTAGGGAGATGGTTGTATATGTATATCTTAATAGGCATAACTGCCACACCATTGCTAGCAGCAGAGATATTGTGTTTAGGCAGTAAAATGTCATTCGTCTGTCTTAAGCTACATTGTATATTTCGATCGGAAAATTGGATAAACTGATTAATATTAGACTTAACAAACAAACAGCATGATAAAATATATAAAGCTGGCAGCGTTCGTATTCCAAGCAAAAAAAACAAATCTCTACATGAATGGGTAGAACCTTTGAACAACAGAGTCCTAATTATCTTTTTTTGTATAATGAATAGATGATTAACTCTATTGGAGTTGCCCCAGCAGAAAATGCCATAATTTAATAATAACTGCACCTGTGCAAAATAATAGGTTTTAAGTATTTCTAAACTCACGTAAGAACGAAGTTGCCAGATGACATAGCTTCTAACTGAACCTTTTTTTGTTAAGTCTTCAATATGGCGAAACCAGTTTAAATTACTATCAATAGTTATGCCTAACAGTTTTACAGAGTGGCTGTTTTCTATAGATAAATTATTTATTTTTACTAATAAGCTATAATCAGGACTGTTATTGGCTAACACCAACATTTGAGTTTTTGTCTCATTAAGTTTTAGTCCAAATTTATCGCAATAACTATTCATAAGTGAGGTGCAGATGTTTGCATTACTTAACAACTCATGTACGTTGTCTGCTGTTGATGCAACTGCCACGTCATCAGCAAATTGAGTAACATGGAAGGCATTCGTTACTTTTAAGTGGCTTTGCAGATCATTTATAAAAACAAAGAAGAGGAGAGGTCCTAAGGTGCTACCTTGAGGAACCCCCGTTGGTACCAGCTTATCATCTCTGATTAGGTACTCCTCTTATACCATAAGCGCACATTTTATTAAGTAGGAATTCGTGATTTACTGTATCAAATGCTCTCGACATATCACACTTCTTTTTTTGGTCAATATTTTGAAGTATAAATGTGTATAAGGAAGTAACTGCATCCTGGGTGGAGTGTTCCTCCCTAAAGCCATATTGACTAGAAGATAGTATATTATTTTTATTAAGGTAAATTTTTAACTGACCAGCATACGCAAGTTCAAAAAACTTAGAAAATACACATAGTAAAGATATCGCTCTGTAATTTGATATTAATTCTTTTTCATTTTTCTTATGAATGGGTACCAGCGCTGCTTTTTTTAAAGAAGAGGGAAAAGTGCCCTCAACAAAAGAAAGATATATTAGTTTACAAAGTGGATCGGCAATATAGTCTATGATGTGTGCAAGCAATGAACATGGAATATTGTCAGAACCTGCAGAATGCTTTTTTGTTGTTTTTTTTTAACAAAATACTTATATCAGAGGCCACTATGGGTGCCGGAAATATATGACTTGAATGTAAGTTTTGTTCATGTATTCGATGACACAAAAAATCATGACCAGCAGTGACGTCAGAATTCCATGACGCGGGTAAAATTTGCAAATGTATCTTCTTCATAGGAAAGCTATACTGCCGGATCTCCACCTGTTATTTAGAAAATATATTTTTATTCCACTAATGTAGTCAAAATCATAATTAGAACTTTCAATTTAGGAATATTACGACGCGGCAGTGAAAACCTGTGGCGCATTAGACGCAACCAAATAAACCTCGTTTAATTTCGAATTTTATATGTGAATAACTAAAAGACAATTATGTTTACTGGTCCAAAGACAATGAAATCCCGCAACCCTTGTGTGTTTACTGACCACGGAACAGCTAATAACGCACACCGTGCTTGAGGCGGTCGCTGTATGTCCAACAGACCAAACACTCGGTATACGCTTATTATCACATACGGATTGCATAGTAATATGATCAGTAATCAGCGTGGGTACCTGTCTAACAGCTTATAAATTCTGGCTTTGTTGCTGTGTTTGCATTTAGCTATATTACTGCAGGTAATGAGCTTTTGGTCTGTTAAAGCTTTTCATGTTACCAATAGTTATTTTGTTAATTGGTTTTAGGCATTCACGCTAGACGACCCTCAACATGTTCATCTGATTTGATTGATTCTAATGGGGTTGGACATATTTTTGTTATTTATTAGTCTAATGAATGGGGTAATCCCCGCGATCGGTCACATAATACGGACGAACTTATACATGTGGAGGTTTCTAATTAGAGTGACATCTACAATCTACATACATGCTTACTGCTTACATATAGACACACAGATATCATTCGTTATAGAAACTATCTTATTCGAGAAATAAGATTGCCAATGCGTTGGTAGGAATGTCAAAATAATTCGATAATGTGAAAATGGACTATTACTTCCACATCCACATAGTGGAGTGGAAGTATAGTAATCGTAAAGAAAAAAATCGGTAAAGGCATTACACAGAACTTCCCTCTTTATTTGTGCATATCGGTCAGTCTAAAAAATTAATAATTACGAAATGATATTAAAAATAATCGGAATATAGTTATCACTATTATTACAAAGAAAACCTGATAAGTTTTGGTCAAAAAAATATACAGAGTGCTCATCCAACAGCAAAAGTTCAACACTAAATGACAGGAAAAATTTTCAAATTTTTTTTCTTCGAAAATGGGTTTAGAATGTCAGAAACGTGAAAATTTTAAATTTGAGCAAAAACAAATTTTTCCATCTATTTTGGTGGTAAATTTTTTTCCAAAATGGTAAAGAAATGTTGCAAATTTCTTTTTCCGAAATAGATTTGGAACGTCATGAAACGTGGAAATTTTAAATTTGAGCAGTGATAAATAAAAACATTTTTAAATTTGTTTGAATAGGTTTAGAATGCCATGGAAACGTTGAAATTTTTAATCTTAAAGAAAAAAAAATGTTCCATCTATTTTAATGGTAAAATTTTTACAAAAATGGTAAAAAAAATTCTAATTTTTTTTTTAATAGGTTTAGAACGCTATAAAATGTGGAAATTTTAAATTTGAACAAAGAAAAAAAAATTCCATCTATTTTAGTGGTAAAAAATTTTTCAAAAATGTTGGTAAAAAAAAATTAATAATGTGTAATGTTTAAAAACGTGGAAATTTTAAATTTAAACAAAAACATTTCTTTTTTCATCTATTTTAGCAGTAAAAAATTTTTCAAAAATGGAAAAAAATTTCAACATGTTTTTTTTCTGAAATAAGTTTAGCGTGTCATGAAACGTGAAAATTTTAAATTTTAGCAAAACAAATTTTTTCCATCTATTCTAGTGGTAATTTTTTCCAAAATGGTAAAAAAATGTTGCAATTTTTTTTCCGAAATAGGTTTGGAATGTCATGAAACGTGGAAAATTTTAAATTTGAACAAAAAAAATTTTTTTTTCATCTATTTTAGAAAATTTTTCAAAAATGGTGAAAAAAATTTTCAAAATTTTTTTTTATGTAGGTTTAGCGTGTCATGAAACGTGAAAATTTTAAATTTGAGCAAAAAAAAACATTTCTTTCATTATTTATTCCCTTTAGACGGTCCACCCTGTATATTTTCCAGTGAAAGTTTAACCATTTCTTCGCTGACAGTAGCATCAACTACCTACCAAATTTGGCTGCTCTCCGTCAAGTAGTTTTTTTAGTTAATGCACCAACAGACAGACAGACAGACAGACAGACGGAATTGAAAAACCTATATTTTCGTAATCTGCGTGTTCTGAAATGTCAAGATCCGAAAAAATCTCAATACTTCCCATCCCCCCCAATCCCCACTCTATTATTAAAGGGGTTGATGAAATAAAATTAAGATTTTCACATGAAATTTAGTACACGTATATATTATATTATAACATCTAAAACTAGATTATATTTTGAGATGATTCCGTTGAAGTACCGGGGGGTAAGTAGAGATAAATAGGGAATAATAAGTAAAGCAAACTAGTAAGAGTACAGAAACCTGGGATTTCGTGTATATACCTGAAGCCAAGGCCTCAGATTTCTTCTTAATATTTTTCAACACCTTTTGTGACAGCAGCCTGACAATATCCTAATCGATCAACGAAGACTCTTAAGGAGTTTTGAATAGCAAAATGTGATATTTCTTGAATGGCCGTCCTAATTCGATCTTCCAACTCTCCTATCGACTGTCTTATAGACTACGTATTTTAAATGACCCCCAAAGAAAATAGTCTAAAGGACTTAAATCTGGCTATCGCGGTGGCCATTCAACCTACCCATCTCTGCGGAAATATTTCATTTTGCTATTGACGCACGTCAACTTCATAATGAAACAGAGCTATTGCTATTACCAAACTTCATCTGAGAGCCGTTCAGGATTTGCCTGGTTTGGAAATAAGCGATTTAATGCTGCAAAAATTTGCTCGCGCAAAAGTTGTAATTGAGGATTACAATTTAAATTTTTTCTAAGAAGGAATGGTTCGATTAAGTGTCTGATTATTCCTGCCCATACATTTAATTTTGTGAATATTGAATGAGACCTTTTTCCACCGAGTGATGATTCTGATCAGTTCAGTAGCGAGAGTTACAAAACCACTTAGGCAAAATGTCGCTTAATCGGAACAGGTTAAACTATTCAAAAAGTTTTCTCAATATTATCCATCATTTTGGACAATTTTACATAATTATATCAGGATTATCTTCGTTTAATTCTTGTTCTAAATGTACTTTATACGGATGAAATTTATTTTTTGACAATACAAGGGATGTTGCATTAAAAATATCGGATGTATCTTGTAGAGATATCTGCTTGTCTCCAAAACCAACCATCATTAACAACATTATTCTTTCACGTTCAGTTAGTTCACCCCTAATTAAAAAACAATGTTAATATTTCCCATGGAAACTACCTAACAGTATTGACTGCAACTGTTTTGGAGGTCTGTTAAAGAGAGTTCACAAAAACCAAGGCGACAAAAAAACGAATATTTTCTATCAAATACCCTTGACGATTAAGATGTAAACAGCCATCTCTTTATTTTCTTATTTCATATCTCGAAAAATAGGGTAGCTGTTGGAAATAAAAGCACGTTACTGGATATAATAGAAATACTATAAAAACTTTTGTTAAGGGTATTTTTTAATCGAACTTGTGGTTTAGCCAGATATCAGGTGTTTCCACATATTTGAAGAAGTTTCTTCTAATATGATTACAAAATAGGGGTTCCACAAGGAACGGTGCTAGCCATTTATATTATATATAAACGATTTTGTTAAATACGCCAATAAGTGTAATATTCAAATGTTTGTGGAAGAGACTTTGTTATATATACTGGGTGATGATGTAAATGATATTGTCTCTGTTGTTGTTAATAACAATGTCGTTCTATTCATCAATGGTAGTGATATTGAAAAAGTTTCAGAAATTAAATATTTGGGAGTGATAATCGATCAAAACTTAACATCCATAGGTACGCAGAAATCATAAGAAACAAGGTTGTGAAGAAGATAAATATTTTAGGAAGAATTGGATGATTCTTAATCAGTGTACCAAAAGAACAATACATAACTCAATAATCCATTCTTATTTCCACTATTGCTCAACAATAATATTCTTCTTCAATGATTCCGAATTTAGTGTTTTGCAAAAAATAACAAAATGTAGCCTTAAGAATAATCTTACAATATAACAGATAAGCGAATGTTGGATAATGTTAAGGTCCTAATTAAGCAAACTGTGATATTAAATACCATGACTTTTATTTATAAAATGTTAAACGGTTTCTTACCAAAGCATCTATTAGAGCATTGTTCTTTTGTTAGAGACAACCACCATGATACCCGTAATCCAAATAACTTTTACGTAGCAATGGTTACAAGAAAATATGGTCAACATAATTTATTCCATAATGATCTGAAAATGTATATTAATTTGCAAGACAGTGTAAAAGATAGTGCCAGTATAACGTTGTGAAATTCATGTCTACAATAATACAGAATTTTGTGATGTGTCTTTTAATTTATGTATTTGTATGGCCAACCCTGTATGTTTGAAACTCATCTACCTTCCAACACTCTTTGTCAAACTGTATGTATACCTAAGAACGATTAGTTTAATGACGAGTAAGCCGGGATCCTTCTAAAAATATTTCAGCGGTAGTTAACACACAATTCCTATATTTCTGAAAAGGTATAGTAACGTGCATTTCTTTGTCCGCGTCCGTGTCATAAGTGTAGAACTTGGTGTGCAATATTTTTGTGTAGCCGCCTATCCGATGGATCAATCTAAATAATTATGTGGAATGTAGCATTGATGAGTCGTACTGGTTATACGGCTAGATTATGGGTAGGTGTGAAACTTCAACCTTCTGTGCATGACGCGGCTGTTTCAGCACCATCAATTAAAACTATCCGGAGACTCGACAGCTGCTTCAAGAATTCAGTGGTATCGGAGGCCTTGTCTTACCATGCGCGTAGACTCCGGCTCGGCATAGGTAAGGAAGAGGCAACTCGCACACACAGGTGACGTTGTATCACACCACACACATGTCATCCGCTATTAGCACTATGCGATACGCTACCATTGTCTTTAATTCAGTAATTAATAGAGGTAGCCGAGGTGCTGAAGACCTACTCCAAGGGGATTATTTATGCCGTCGTCAGACCGTGTCGAATTTAAAATAATTATTTCAAATTTTATAATAACGCGTTATAATTTAATAAATGGTTGTCGGGCTAAAGCTATTTTGTATGTTGGAGGTATCGACATAAGTCTTTGCTCCCTTTGACATGGTTTCAATTTATTTTGAGGGTATCTAGACGGTAAAAGTAATAATAATGATGTGATCGTAACAGTTTGTCTACCAAAGTTAGTGTAAAGTTACACAACTTGCTCCTAGGTGTATGCTTTATCTAGGATCAACTATAATCTTTTCATGGTATTCACAAGATAAAGAATTGAAAGTATTAAATAAAATCAAATCTAGATTAACCTCTAAGACAGATTGTATCCCCGCATTCATGTTCAATGATTGTGTTGCTAATTTTGCTATGTCCCTTACTATACTATTCACTTTATCATTAATGTTCTCCAACCCATTGCAGTGGAAACTATAAAAAATAATTCCAGTCTTTAAAAACGATGACAGATCCCAAATTTCTAAGTACTGTGCGATAGTAATAATAATAAATAATTTTGCTGAAGCATTCGAAATTCTCTTAAATCATTTTATTTTGAACCATGTAAAGCCTCAAATATCAATAGATCAATACATGTTCTTCAAGGGTCGTTCAACAGTTACCATTTTAATTAATATTAGACAGTTTATCTCTAATTCTATTGTTAAGAATGAACAAACAAATGTTATACACACGGACTTTTCTAATATCTAGATATACTGAACCACAGTATTCTTTTAAACATATTATCTAGAAAATCTTATTGATACAAAGCAATGTATTGTATACCATGGTGTTAAATCTATCGATTTATTAAGCAACATCAGGAGACCCCCAAGGTTCAAAGTTAGATCCACTTTTTTCACCTTGTTTGTAAAAGCCATGCTGTCAACCAAGCTCAAAATCGATATTAGGTTCATCAATTATCAATTTTTAGCGACAGTTTTTTTAAAGGCGGTTCCATTTAAAGAAGAAAATTTTGTCACCGTTTTTAGTGGCCTAAAGAAACTTGGGATCTGGTGTATATACTAGAAGTCGAGGCCTCAACTTATTTATAACATTTGCCATCACCCTCTCACACTCCATTATTAAAGGGGTTAATAAAATAAAGTTGAAATGCTGACTTGTTATTTGGTATACGTTTGTATTATAGAACTAGATTCCTATGAGGGGTAGTGGGCTAAAATAGGGGTAAATAATAATAATAATAACAATAATAATAATAATAACCGATGACAGATGCAGGAAATGCCTCCGCGCCCCCGAGACTATCCAACATATCACAGCAGGCTGCATATCTCTTGCGCCACTGAATACCTGCACCGCCACAATTATGTTGGTAAAATTGTTCATTTTAGGCTTGCGCATCTCCATCACCTCACAGAAAGCATCAGCCCTTATTATAAGTACACCCCCGAAAGTGTCTTAGAGAATGACAGCGTCCGACTCTATTGGGATAGGACAGTGCTTACTGATAGAACCCTATCATCAAATCGACCTGATATAATCTTGGTCAATAAGCACCAAAAAAGGACCTATCTAATCGACATTGCTGTACCAAACTCCAACAACATGCAGGAAACTATACAAAACAAGCTAGCAAAGTACGCTGACCTAGCTTATGAGATCAAACAGCAGTGGAGACAAGATAGTGTCGTCATCCTCCCAATAGTTATATCCACCACCGGTGTTGTACCTCGCTCACTCGCAACAAATTTAACCAGCCTGGACCTCTCTCCTTTCTTAGTCTTTGACATGCAGAAGTCAATAATCCTCAATACCTGCCATACTGTTCGAAAGTTCTTGAACTTACAATAGTTTGTTTTCATCTTGCTTCGGCCGATGACTACAGAATACCACGCAAAGTGAGAAACTATAGAATAATAATAATAATACCGCAAATCGACCTGATATTATTTGGGTCGACAAAAATAAGAAAAAGACCATTATCATAGATGTGGTACCTAACACTAATAATCTCCGTGACACTTACGCAGCAAAAGTTACAAAGTACATGGATCTTGCCATTGAAATCCAGCAACAGTGGCAGCAAGATAACGTCCGACTGGTGCCCATAATCATCTCGTCCACTGGAGTTATTCCAAATAATTTAAAGGACAGCTTGACCGCATTAAATATAAATCCTAGTGTCGTGAGGGATATTCAAAAATCAGTGATCTTGAACACCTGTAGCATCATCCGCAAGTTTCTCGCGTAGATATGACTGACTTATTGCACATCTTGCCGTCAGGCCGATGTGCATGAGATAAAGTACCGCTCAGTGCGAGAGAAAGGAAAGATAATAATAATAATAATAGTTTATTGATGTTTTTATAAACGTAGTATTTACACAGGTCAAGAAATGGAATACAGAAACTTTAGAATACCATTAAAGGTAATAATAATAATTATATCATAAATAAGATAAAAACATTAAAATACAAAAGCATATATAAGGCGAGAACTAACACAGATTAACATTACTAAAATCTGCACATAGAAATTCCTCAAATGAATAAAACGCCTTTCCAAGCAGAAAAGGTTTTACCGTTTCTTTAAATTCTCTAGAATTTAACTGTTTAACTGTTGGGTAATACACTAAAGAATTTTATTTCGTAATAATTTATGCTGTTTCTACTTTTATTTAACCTCAGATAGTCTGGCAAAATTGAGTTACACTTTCTTGTGGGGTAGCCATGTAATTTGCTGTGGATTGCATATTTGCTTTCATTTACTTTTATGTGCGTTAGGCAATGAAGGGTGTACGTACAAGGCAGTGTAAGAATTTTAAGTTGAATGAATGCGTTCTTGTAATCATCCCTATAGTTTAGACCAGCAATCACCCTAACTGATTTTCATTGGAAGGAAAAAACAGTACTGGCAGATGGAGCATGACCCCATGCCCGAATTGCGTAAGAAATGGTGGTATGTATTAATCTACGGTAAGTAGTTAAGAGGGGTTTTTTTGTGAAACTTTGTAAGACAGACTCCTGAGAAGGTATACACTTCTCGAGACTTTTTTACATACATACGTTGTTTGTGGTTCCCATGATAGCTTATTTGTATCAAGGTAGATCCCTAGAAATTTGATTTCACTACTAAAGGTAGAAATATCTACGTCATTTACATTTTTTAGGCTAAATATTACTTTCTCCGTTTTAGACCGATTTAAACATAGTTGGTTGGCCAGGAACCATTTCTCAGCTCTTGACTACGATTTATTTGCATTTTCTATTAAATCATTGAGGTTAGAAGAAGGGATTGAGATAGTGGTGTCGTCAGCAAATAGCGTAAAATGGCTGTCAGTCATTGAAACGGGCAAATCGTTAATATATACAAGAAATAATATGGGGCCGATTATAGACCCTTGTGGTACTCCATATTTTATAGGTAACAAGGCCGAGCTTGTGCTTCTGTTGGTAACGAATTGATGATAGTTGCTAAGGTAGGAGGCGATTAAGTTTTCACTGTTTTTGTCAAATCCATAGAACTTTAGCTTATCTAGCAACATATCATGGGATACACAGTCAAACGCTTTGGTAAGGTCCAAGAATTGAGAGTAAATGTATAAACCTTTTTCAAAACCACTGATTATAAAATCAATTAAGGAGATGATAGCTAATATAGTAGATTTGTTGTTCCTAAAACCGAATTGATGTTGATTGAAAAGATTATTGTGCTCTAAATATTCTGTTATTTGTCTTTTTAGAACCATCTCGACGATTTTGGCTAGAAAAGGAATTATTGAAATTGGACGATAAGTCAGTCAGTCGGTTAGTCAGTTAGTGGGATTAGTATTAAATAATTTATTGTTCTTAAGATTTTCATATTAATATTATAGGCATCCTTACTGTTTGTTTTTTTTTTTTTTAATTTGATATTATATCGGAAACTTCATTATAACTAACGTCCCTAAAGTGAAATTTAGTGTTAGTAGGAACATGCAATTTTGAGGTATCTAAAAAGCTATCATACGTTGTTTCACTTTGTGGTAGATTTTCTATTATCTCGTTCGCGATGTTTACAAAATAATTATTGAACTTATCGGGATGAATACAAGGATCAAAGTCATGTTCGATTTTTTTATTATTTTCCACATAGCCTTTTGCGGGTTGTTAGAGCTGTTGATAAAGTTATCGTGCGCAAGTCTTTTAGCCTTATCCAAGTCATTTCTGTAACTATATTTACAGTTCTTAACAAACTCTCTCAACTGCTCAGATGGATTAACTTTATAAATATCTTGTAGTAGGTGGAGATTTTTCCTTTTCTGCCTAAGCTCATAATAGAACCAGTTTAGTTTATGTGAGGATGCTTTATTGGATAGTTTTGATTTTATATGGAAACTACTTTCCACGGCCTGCAATATGTACTGAAAAAAATATTGAAGTTTGTTAGTCAAAGAGATATTTGTTTCTCTAATAATCGTCCAGTTTACAATAGATAGAGACTCGTGTAGATCAAGCAAACCTTTATCTGCAATGGGCCTGTAAATTATTCTCTCAGGTATATTTTTTAATTCATTTGTGTTAAAATTCAACATTAAATCCAAATGGACCGAAAGCCCAGTGTTAACTGTTCTTATTCTATACTTATTAGTATCTGTGTTAACAAAAATGTTATCAAGCCAGTTTCTATTTCTAGTCTCTTCAGAATTTAAAAAATGTAGGTTGTATGAATTAAGTGTATTAGTGACTTTCTGGACGTCATTATTATTAGTTTGGAAATGCACATTGAAATCGCCTGTTATGATAATTGCTTTATTTTTCTCTAGCAGTAAATCTAATGCTGATGAAATTGTTTCCAAGAAAGTACTTAAGTCACCACTTGGTGATCGGTAAACAGTCATAATAATAGTATTGGAAAGTAGTACGGCACACAGTTCGCAGTGAAATTCGACAGAGAGTCTGCTGATCTGATCCCAAGGGATGCAATTATAAGTAAAACAAGCTAGTAAGAGTGCAGAAACTTGAGATTTGGTGTATATACTAGAAACCAAGGTCTTGAATTTGTTTATGGCATCGGCCCTTCTCACCCACATTAGACGTTGATCTGTCGAAATGTTATCGGAGTGGCACATCGTTTTATGGGTTTTTGGATCAGACAATTTCAAATATTATGTTATTAGGTAGCGATTTTTCCTTTACACTGAAAATTTGAGCCCATATTACTACGATTTTCAGTTATTTATTGGGGAAAGGTTGAAGAAATAATTGATCGTCCTGTATATTGAAAGCAATAAACAGGACACTAGGCAACAACTAATAATATATAGATAGAGCACTTACAAACCTGCATCTCCAATTTCGTGTTTTTAAATCTTGTTATACGTAAGCTAAACGAATCGATACCTCTTCAAGAACACAATGATCAACTTTAAAATTAAAACAAAAGCTGTCAATTATGATAATAAGACAAAATAAGATTCAACAGGTCTCCCTTTTAAAATTCCCAACAAAATACCGCTTCAAATTGAATATAAATCTACATTAGAATGTTTGTTTGTTTTCTGGTACAATATAGAGATGTCAGCGCAATCGATACCCGCAAATACGCGGTAAAAGACATCCACAATGGATCGTGTCATTCGCAGGTCCAAACAACCGCTATTGTTATGGTTCGCACAGAAAATACTATTGCCAATATTGTTGTTCTTTTCTCAATTCTACTCGAATAAGAGTGAGAGTGAAATGACCGGTACGTACGCGCTAACTCGGTTGTTGCTTATGTAGTAAATTATATTGGTTTTAAAAATAGACATATCAATCTGAAACACGTGCTTTAAGTCTCCTCAATTGCCTTCACAAACACGTTATTTTCCATGTGCGAATAAGAGGAGGACTCGCTGAACGCAGAAAAATGATTAGATACACCGTTTAATCTGTTATTTTCGTAGCCGAGTTTAATGTCGCCTCGTCCGTACTAATGACTTGAATCGCATAACTGGTACCTACGTAACCGAATACGTTTTACTCGGGTAATTTTCTACTTTTTACGCTTTGTTTAATTTACATCGACAAGATACTACGTATCGTTTCATTGTATCAGAAACTGTATATGCTTTTTATTGCCTTTATTTCGCATTATATCTTAAAGGTAGATCCTAGACATGAAGTAAAAACATCCAGCTCTAACTATATATGAAATATCATCGCTTCTTATACGTGATGATTCAAGAGCGTGTGGCAATATCGGGGAAGTGTGTAGTTTGGGCCTAATTAACTAACAAATTAATAAGGACGAACGAAAGAACAATCTATACAGAGTGTCCCAACCCTTTTTCGTCCAAATATCCTGACTTATGAACAAGGCTTAGGAATTTTATCTCAACGCCACAGATGGCTTTCATATAGACATAATATTGTATTGCAAACACTCTGAAACAATAAGAAAAACGATGAAATGGTAGCGGTTCTTACAAAACCATGTAATACATATTATCTAGCAAATAGGAAGACAATTTTGAATCAAATACATACTTTCCTGTTCTGTTTAATATGTGTGGCGTGTTTATTTTGTTTAATTTCATAACAATTAACTCCTGGCAACACAAAATATTTTTCTCAATAAAATAAACCATTTTTATATAATATTAAATCATAGATAACAAAGTTCAGGATTAACGGCATAAAACTGCCGTGTGCCGTATGCATCACAAATGCACACAACGTTATAAAGTGAATTTCATTTCATTTTAAAATGTTATTGCATTCGACCCTGACCAAGTGTGAATATTAGATTCCAGTGTATGATGGTACTTTTATATTTTTTTTACTAATGCGGTTTTATTATCTCCTTTAACGCCGCCGAAATTGTGAAACATTGCTTTCATAAAAAGTATAGTGTGGCAATTCTTGGCGTTTACGTCAACACTTAATAAAGGTAAAGGGTAGACCATCCGAGACCACAGTTACGTAGTTTCGCAAACCGTAGTCGTAATGGTTGCAGTATACTTGTGGATTCGTGATTTTCGAGAACTGCAATTTAATGGAACAGATCTTTATTGTAGTAGTTGCAATAGAACAATTTCATTCACATCTAAAACAAATCTTAGTAAACATATTTCCTCACAAAAGCATATGAGTGTTAGTGGCTCTACTGATAAAGACAGTCAACGTAATTTTAATTCATATTTATTGGAAGTGATTGTGTAATATACCGTAGTCGAAACTAGATGATTTTAGTTCAATGTTACGTCCCCAATGCCTCCTCCTCGTGTGAGTCTTTGTAATAAACTGATCATATTAACTTTGGATATTGCGGAATTCTCTAAAAAAGTACAAGGTAAGATGTATTGTGCCATACTTGATTGATTGATTGATTGATATTCCAGCGTAAGGTGGACATTGCTGCCGATTCCGGGCATCCATGGAGGCTCGTTGGTCGTCCGTCGAACACGCCCAACGGACGGCCAAACCGCATGCTGGAACCAAATCTCGGATGATTTATATACCGCCGGACCGGCTGCATGCGCCGGGTTGGACGTTGGACATGCTTATTCTCAGCAGCGAGAGCCGCATGACGCATGGGGTGGGAATATAGGATGAGAAGTGTAGGTGTTTGTGAGATGCTTCTTTTTAGTTTCCATGCTTTTTTAAGTTTCCATCTATCGTCGTCTACTTATTATTCTTCTAAGTTTTCTGCTTCTTCTGCTTCTGAATCTGGCAGCTTTCATTTTCTTTATTTTTTTTGTTTTGTTTTTTTAATTAACCGTTCCACAGGTAAATATCCATTTGCAGTGGAGAAAAGAGGTCCGAAAAGACAGTTTGCTCACCCTGTATGTCGTTTCTTTGAGACAATCGGTTTCAATTTCCGCCTTCCAAATTAGTAATAAAATATTATGTTTTGAATCGATAAATCGAGCTGATAAAAATTAAGATGGTAAAGATCAGATAGAAAGATAGAATAGAATAATATCAATTAAATCAGATAAAATAAACTAATTTAAAGCTCATCTGTCTTTCTGCATCGTCTTGCGATTGCTGTTTTATTTTATTTCCTTTCCTTTTCTTTCTTGGGTTGAGTTGATTTTGTCCATTTAAAAACCTTCCACTGCACACAACTATTCTAGGTCACAACACAACTATGTTGCTTTGTAAACACATGTGCCACATTTTGACACTGACTATGCTATTATTTATTGCCCATGAACTACTTAAAATGTATCTTGTTGGGTCGTTTAGGGTGTACGTAGGGACACTGCACTTCACTTGAGCTTGTTTGCTTTATTTGATTTAATATTATTAGAAAATCTTATAATTATTAATTCCATATGAACTCCCTTCCTCTATTAAGGCGCTTCATTTCTCGCAGAATTTCCTAATCTATCGGTGGCTGGAATTTTTTCGAATTTAACGGAGTTTTTACTGCTTTTTAGTGAGCATCCTAAAAATACGCCTATTCACGACGAGACAACTCACTCTCCCTAGATATATTGTGTCATACTTTCATAAAAATCTTTCCGCGCTTGCAGAGCCAGCCCTGATTTCGACGTCACCGAGACAAAAATTTCCGAACTCTGCTTATTAAATATATCGAACATTTTCAAAATAGGGGGGTAGAGGGCGCAAATTGGTATAGTTTGAAGATATTCTACAAAATTCAGGGTGATCCATTTAAGCATGACGTCATAAGCCGATTTCTTTTAAATGGAACACTCGGTATATTATTACATATTTGGATGCTCCTTTTAAAGGCGATTCGAGCGATATGCCATTTGATGGGTCTGTGATAGATTGGTACCATGATATGGATGAATTTGTACCAAGAATATGTCAACTTTGACGTAACTGTACAACATCTGAAGAACTAGTAAATTAAACGTTTCATATCTCACCTTGTATAAAACAACCGATTTCATTAGATCTCATATCAGTGCAGTAAACAGAAGTTTTTTGGCGTAAAATAGATCTCCAGATGTACAATTACGTAACAGTGAACAGTGAACACACAAAGTGAACATGTTCTTGGAACAAACTCGTCCATATCAAGGTACCAACCTATCAGAGACCCATCAAACGGTATACCGTTCGAATCGTCTTTGAAATGAGAATTTAAATATACACTAATACACCGAGTATTCTATTTAAAAAATTGGTAAAGGTATTTACACAGAACTTCCCTCTTTATTTGTGCGCGGGTCACTCTAAAAAATTAATAAATACGAAATGACATTGAAAAATAATCGGAATAGAGTTATCACTATTATTACAAAGAAGACCTGGTAAGTTCTCGTCAAAAAAATATACAGAGTACTCATCCAACAGCAAAAGTTCAATACTAAATAACAGGAGCCAAATATGTAAGGCTTGCGCAAATACCTTCATAAATGTCCACCATGAATTATTTCTTGGGATGACCACCCTGTATATTTTTCAATAAAAGCATAATAGCATATGTCAAACAGTATTGACATCTGACACATTTTCAATTCCACATTCACGTAGTGAAGTGGAAGTATAGCGGTGGTTCAAAAATTTCATTATTTTTTTAAATTTTTCAAAAATGTTGGTAAAAAAGTTTTCATAATTTTTTTCTTCTCAAATATGTTGTCATGAAACGTGGAAATTTTAAATTTGTGCAAAAAGAAATTTTTTTCATCTATTCTAGAGGAAAAATATTTTTCCAAGATGGTAAAAAACTTTTTTTCCCGAAATAGGTTAGAATGTTATGAAACGTGGAAATTTTAATTTATTCTATAGTAGTGATAAATAGATTAAAACTTTTCAAAAAATGTTTTAAATTTTTCAAAAATATTTTTAAATTTGTTTTTGTTCGAATAGGTTTAGAATGCCATTGAAACGTGAAAATTTGAAATTTGCACAAAGAAAAAATTTTTCCATCTATTTTAGTGGTAAAATTTTTTCAAAAATTGGAAAAGAATTCTCTAATTTTGTTTTTCTTAAATAGGTTTAGATCGCTATGAAACGTGAAAATTTTAAATCTGAAAAAAGAAAAAAAAATTTTCCATCTACTTTAATGGCAAAAATTTTTTTCAAAAATGGTAAAAAAATTTAAAATTTTTTTTTTATAGGTTTAGAATGCCATGAAACGTGGAAATTTAAAATTTGAACAATTTAAAAAAATGGTGAAAAAAATTTTCAAACATTTTTTTTCTGAAATAGGTTTAGCGTGTCATGAAACGTGGAAATTTTAAATTTGAAGAAAGAATTCATCTATTTTAGTAGCAAAAAATTTTTCAAAAATGTTGATAAAAAAAAATTCAAAAAAATGTTTTTTTAATAAGGCTTAGAATTTCATGAAACGTGGAAATTTAAAATTTGAACAAAGAAATTTTTTTTTCGTCCTGGTAATTTAAAAAAATGGTGAAAAAAATTTTCAAACATTTTTTTTCTGAAATAGGTTTAGCGTGTCATGAAACGTGGAAATTTTAAATTTGAAGAAAGAAAAAAATTTTTTTCATCTATTTTAGTAGCAAAAAATTTTTCAAAAATGTTGATAAAAAAAATTTCCAAAAAATGTTTTTTTAATAAGGCTTAGAATTTCATGAAACGTAGAAATTTTAAATTTGAAGAAAAAACATTTTTTTTCATATATTTCAGTATTAAAAAATTTTTCAAAAATGTTGGTGAAAAAAATTTTCAAAAATTTTTTTTCCCGAAATAGGATTAGCGTGTCATGAAACGTGGAAATTTTAAATTTGAGCGAAAAAAAAATGTTTTCACTATTTATTCCGTTTAGACGGTTCACCCTGTATATTTTCCAGTGAAAATTTTACCATTTCTTCGCTGTCAGTAAGGTCAACTACCTACCAAATTTGACTCCTCTCCGTCAACTAGTTTTTTTAGTTAATGCACCAACAGACAGACAGACAGACAGACGGAATTGAAAAACCTATATTTTCATAATCTCCGTGATCTGAAACGTCAGAATCCGAAAAATCTCGGAGGGTGATTTTTTCTCGAATACAATACTTCCCTTCGGTATGCGTACGTAATTTTTGCAATGTCACGAAATTTACAATCTATTAATTTTTTAATTAGGTACTGTATTTCAATTAGTAATTGAATTTTATTAAGGTGTAATTAAATTAATAAATTTAATTACTTTTTTCTTAATTACCTACTTATTCACCAATGTTTCCTTTCGATATGAACATCCATAAGGTTTTAAAATATCCTTAATGAGCTTATAAATTTATTTACATTAGTTATAATATATATTTTTTTTTTATAAATACCATTTAATTTAATGGTTCATATCAAGGGAAGCATTTTAAAAATATTAAATATATGAGAACCATCTAGACTGTTTATATTCACTGTGATATCAATCAACTACCTACTGTTTATGTGTACTGTTGTACGAAACTGGGCATACTAAGTTAGTATTACTAACATATAAGTTGATCGAAGACGATAATCTTAAACTGGACCTAGTAATTCAAGATACATAGTATTCACTTTGCAATACTCTTGATAAAGGCCTAATAAGCCGAATATATTATTTGATTCATCTAAAAGCAGTGGTTAATTTATAATTAACAATTATTTTCAAGATGTTTCATAAAGTTCCTACCACAATTCAGTACAGTGTATTTTTTGTTGTTGTTGAAATAGGTTCAGAATATCCATGAAACGTTAAGATTTTCAATTTGAGAAAAAACAATTTATGTCTGTCGGTCAGTTTATCGACTGTAACTTTTCTTGTGCGCACTTTTTCCCTGGAACGGTTTGGACATGAAATTTGGTACACAGGATTATATTTTAATTTTACTCCGGTGAAAGATTGGAGGGTAATTAGGGGAGGTAGGTAAAGCAAGCTGGTAACAGGTCGGACACTTGAGATTTGGTGTATATACTAGAAGTCAAGCCCTCAACATTTTTTTATAACATTTAACCACCACCACCAATTCATTATTAAAGAGGATAATAAAATTAAATTCAGATATTCACTTGAAATTTGGTACACATATGTATTATAACGACATGGAATTAGATTAAATCTTGAGATGATTCCGTTCAAGGGTTGTGGGCAAATAGAGGAAATTACGTACAGTAAGCTAGTAAGAGTCCAGAGACATGGGATTTGGTGTATATACTATACTTTTTTATGACATATGCCACTCCCACCACGACCCCCCCACGCCATGATTAAGGAAGTTAACAAAATAAAATTAAGCCTTACACAAAGGTTTGCTTCAACATGCTTACTGAAGATCATCGAATTGGATAATAAAAAGTCATCAGGCAAGGATGAAGTACCATGCTGCCTAATAAAAAATGTCTCAAACTACCTCCTCACTATTTTGACATACCTGATTAATGTTTCATTCGAAAACGGAGTATTTCCAGACCAATTAAAAACTGCCATAGTAATACCTGTTTACAAAAATAAAGATCCAAATAATATAAATAACTATAGGCCAATAGCCCTTTTGTCAGTTTTCTCTAAAATATTTGAAAAGGCGTTTCAAATTAGATTAACGTGTTTTCTTGATAAGTATGGGCTTTTAACAAAAAGGCAGTAGGCTTTTGTAAGAACCGGTCAACCCAGGATGCTATTCTCTCCTTGTATGAAAATATACTCAACAACTTTAATAGTAATTTAAAATCAGTCGGTAGGTATATATTTTGATCTCTCAAGAGCCTTTGATTGTATAAATCACAAACTATTATTGAAGAAACTTGAACTATATGGTATTCGTGATTTGGCACTGAACTGGATTAATTCCTACTTAGAGGAGAGAAAGCAAACTGTAAAAATTGTACAAAATGGTGTAATATGCTTTTCACAAAATGTAAATGTACTGACTGGAGTACCGCAAGGAAGTGTACTAGGTCCTCTACTATTCATACTATTTATTAATGATATCGTTGATAATATAGATAATAGTAGTTTTATAACTCTTTTTGCCGATGACACCTCTGCTGTCATTTCTGCCAAAACTATTGATGCCCTCAGCAGAAATGCCACGAAATGTGTGGAAGAAATATCTAACTGGTGTAATAGGAATGGACTGGTACTAAACCAACAAAAAACTGATCTCCTATTCTTCACACCACTTGGTGTAAAAACAGACTTAAGCATACTAGTCAAATCCACTGGCAATTCTATTTGCCAAAATGACTGTGTAAAGCTTTTAGGCATCCAGATGGAAAAAAATCTTTCTTGGCAAAAACATACGGAATGTATAACAAAAAATTTAGCTAGTAAAAATTTCGCAATTTTACAAATTAGACATTCAGTTAACATAAACACACTGAAAACATATTATTATGGTTGTATAAATTCGGTACTTTCTTATGGACTACTCTGCTGGGGTAATTGTTCAGGAATGCAAAAAGTCTTTACTATGCAGAAGAGAATTATTCGATGTATGTTTAAGTTTAATTACACCACATCATGTAGACCTTATTTTAGGCAGCATGGTATACTCACCATTTTCAGCATGTATATTTTACAGTCAGTGTACTTTGTGAGGAAAAATATAAATAAATTGCCAAAATGTAATGAAGTCAACAAGTATACCACTCGAAGTGCAAATAATCTTTATGTCCCAGCACATAGATTAACACAAGTAAATAAAGGGCCCTTTATCACATCAGTTAAATTATACAATTGCTTGCCTCAGAAATTTAAAGATATAAATAGCTTAGATTCTTTTAAATGCTCTGTTAGATAATTCCTTATAAACCAATGTTTTTACTCACAAAATGAATTTTACAACTTCTGTGATAATGTTTAGAATTGAATAGTGGATTGTTATGTGTATAATTTAATTGTTATGTGTATATTTTAATTCTTATAAGAGTTTATTTGACATATATTATATTATATAACTGACTTGACTATGTAAATATTCTTACATTTATGTATTAACATAACCACTAGGTATTATTATTCAGACATAAATAGTAGGTATCCACCTACTATTTTACATCCTTACTTAAATTGAATAATAGACACCATTTGACTTGTCCAATACTTGTACTAAGCAGGTCTAAAGGAAATAAAGTTATATTATTATTATTATTATTATTATTATTAAATTTTAACCAGTACCACGATAAAGTACAGTTCGTAATAAATATTTTTTTAAAAATCTTTCAAATCGGTTAATATTTTACTTGTATGCAGATTTTTATCGATAATCTGAATTTTTGCCTACTGCGTCGCGACGGCGCAGACGACACTGTCATTGGCAACATTTAAAAGACAATACAAAGTCACCCAGTCTTTATCGAGAAGTGAGATATTCTTGGTGACCAACAAATATCTAAAGAATGCCTTTTACAGAATTTAAATATCTCTTTTCGTTACTACGGAAATTGCTTGGGAAATTTTACGTGAATCATCCTGTATATATTATACAGCTTACCCAACACTATAATGAAAATGATCCGCTTACTTTTTAACGATATTAAAAACACTTAAAATATGATAAAGTTGAATGAGAAACAGTCCACATAAATGTCATCATTTTTATAACTGGAATAAAATTTTTCATTTTTTAAACGATCTTTGTGCTACTAACAATTAAAATTACTGAAATATAAAATTTTAACATATATCTATAGTACGTTCATCTTTCATTTCTTAATTATTTGTACTTGCATCACTAACTACGGGAGGAAACACATACGTTAATTTAAATCGTAATGCGCTTCAGTATTCTCAACTGTCTCCCTCGTGCATCTCCTAAATATTCCATTGATTAGCAGCTTGTAGAGCCATGGATACCACAACGTCCACGACAAGTTCATAAAAATGGTGAAATAACCCCAATAACGTGGGCATCAATCAGTAGGAGATTAATGCAGCTGAGAGAAGATCTGTTTAGGGCTGAAAGATGTGTGCGCCGCGACGGTGGCTGTTGTTTTAGCTCATTGGGCGCCGACCGGATGCCCGGCCAGTGCTACAATCGATACGAGTCCCCAACCAATCCCGCTCTACTACAAACCTGCCTTCTTTTGTCTTTACGAGAACAATGGAGGAGCGATCGTTTTGTTTTTCTCCACGTGTGTTGAGTTTTTATTTTACATGTTTGTTTATATTAGTACACACACAGCGTGCTTATTGAAACCACTCGGTTTTTACTTCATTCACTAATTAATTTACGCAATCGACTTCGTAAGGTGCATTTTTAATGGAGTTATATTATTCGGATGGATGTTCTACATTTACTCGGAATGATATTGCGCGAAATGTAAACTTAACACTGAGTGCATTACTTGAACGACACAATACTAGGTACGTTTTATGTGTGTGTGTGTGTGGAAACTTGACGTATCGAACCATACAGGGCCCCCGTTGAAAGCGTCCAAGCTTTGATATCTCAGAAGCGGGATGATTCGAATACCAAACTGAAGGAGATGCCCTCGGAGTATTATTACTGTTGCAGTATCTTCTGTCTATGGTCACTGTTCAACTTTTTTCTTGAGTACATTTTTATTCTTAGTTTTCTAGCTATTTCCCAATGTCTAAACTGTATTTAAAGAAGAACGAGTGAAAGTTGCAATCGGGCGTTGCAGACAGAATATTTATTTGGACAATAAAAATAAAAGAGATGACATGCTTATTTCTAAATTCTGCACGTCGGAAAGGTCAAAATACTTCATCACAATGAGGGAAGATGCTCCTCATGCTTCAAGAAGCGATATGGCATCAGTCTGTGGTAACTGATTTATACTGTATGTGCATATTATGTGGATATCACTGAACGATTTCTAAAAGTATTAACATGTTCTTTGTTTATGGGTTTATGGTTTATTATTATTGGCAAAACTAGTACGGTTGTTTATCGACATGGCTCCATCTACTAAAGGAACATTATGTTAAAATGGTGATAAGCCGTTTTTATAGTAAATTAGGCCTTTGATCTCATTTTTAACTGAATCTTCATACCGTAGGAGGTCATGTAGGTACTAGTTTAATCTGCATAGCCGTAGGGGACTATGTTGGATGCTAGTGTTATAAAGAGAATATCAAATACGAAATTGGATAAATTTATTTCAGATTTTTAACTTGCTGGCATAACCAGAAGTCAGGTTATCGAAATAATGCAAAGATTTCATTAATATTTTTACATATAGTTTTTCTTTTAATTCTCATACATAGTTTTTTCCGCTGTTTGCAAAATACTATAAAGAATATGTTTCATTGGCTGATGTTATTAAACTGAGAATTTTTTTCTTATAAATAAATAAATAGTACAGGATTATCGAAGAAAATGTTTGACTAAAATTTGCATATTAGGAAGATCTCTGAGCATTTGGTGCACTACTCCCCACTCCCCACTCCCCACTCCCCACTTACAGTACAGGCAATGAAGGCAAAATTTTGTAAAAACCTCGCAAAAATTAATAAAAGAATCGTCTCTGGAATTTAAGTAGTTAATAACCTGTACAATGGAATGATGTATTCTTTGCACTTCCAAGTTCCGGGAAAATTCAAAAAAATTTGGAAAAACTTTTAGATTTTCGTTGTTTTTTTTTTGCTCTAACGACTAAAATAATGAAAATACAAAAAAAAGTTTTCAACAAAATTTGTAGCTCGTCTCTTTCTTTACAAAATTGGTCTTTACCAGTTTTTGTCTTACTTAAGCCGTTTAGGAGATAAATCCAGTTTTCCACTTATAGTTTTGTGCCGCTCCGAAATGCGCGGAAAATGAGAATTCTCTGGGAGTTTCGTACGACCGAACGTATCGATCGATAATTATTACTATTCAGAGCCGCTAAAAAAAATGAAAGCAACGTAAAATGTAGAGAAAAGTCTCAGCTTTAATGTGGAGCTAATCACAAAATTCATACAAATTTTTATCATAGAGCAAAAAGTGTTAGAAGATGGCTTAGTAAACTTTATACAGTTGATTTATTCACATCTTTGAATTTTATGCATCCTGTCTATTTCTCCCGTAACAATGGGTGCTCTTTCACTACATGAATTCGATTCCACGCACTTTAATCTATATTTCGTAAAAATTTCATTGAGGAATGTTAAGAAACAAATAAGTTATATGTTTTACTGTATAATTGTGCATTTTCTGAACGTGTATGAATAATGCAGACAAATTCGAAAAATACCGCGCGCATTTAAAAAACTCTAAAGTCATTCGAAAAAACATGTTTTATTGTACTTATAATCCGAAAATTAAGACTGTGCTATTGTTATTACTTAAGATATAGCGAATTGAACTCCAAAATTTGGAGGTGATTGATCGATGAGAAATATACCCTCTACTTTGATCGCAAGGCATATTTTTCCAACAAAAGTAATTGCAATAAAATATTAATTGGATTAATATGCCATTATATAAGAATATATAAGCAAAATGAATTATCATTCTAACGACTCCCGGCAAAGATATGAGTAAATCAGTGGATTAACTTTACAAAGTTCACTAAGCCATCTTGTGACACTTTCTCTCCTTGATAAAATTGTTTATGAATTTTGTGGTTAGTTCCACATTAAAGCTGGGACTTTTCTCTACATTTTATGTTAGTTTCATTTTTTTTTTAGGGTCTCTGAATAGTAAGAATTATCGATCGATGAGCCCGGTCGTACGAAACTCCTGGAGAATTCTCATTTTTCGCGCATTTCGAAGCGGCTTAAAACTATAAGTGGAAAACTCGAGTTATCTTCTAAACGGCTTAAGTAAGACAAAAATTTGTAAAGATCTTTTTTTGTAGAAAAAAAGACGAGCTACAACTTTTGTTGGAAACTTCTTTCTCTATCGCAAAAAATGAATATTAAAGAGTTTTTCCAATTTTTTTTTAATTTTCCCGGAACTTGGAAGTGCAAAGAATGCATCATATCATTCTCCAGGTTATTACCTACTTAAATCCCAGAGATGATCCTTTTATTAATTTCTATTGCCCAAAATTGTTAATTTGCCTGTACTATTAGTCTATTGAAATGTTACATTGACTTTGCATTTTGGGTAGGAGAAGATTTTTTTCTCTTGATGTTTTGGGTGGGGGGGACAGTGTGAGTATAAAACTCGATTTTCGGGGTTGAAGTCCCCCCGCCCATTTGGCCGCCATCTTGAAAAAGGGGACGTAAACAGTTTTTCGCGATATCTTGAGAAACTTAAGTCTCACAAGAATTTTTTTATACTTTTTTGTAGAGAACTGAATTCTCTACAATCTTGGTCTGAATATTTCTTACCGTAAAATGGAAAATGCAGAAGTTATAATTAATAATAGACTAAAATCTTCAAAAAAAAGGGTTTTAAAATTTTTCAAATGAATTTTATTGAAAATATACATCAGATGTTTCTTGCACACCATTTTATTGCGAACAATTTTATCAACTCATTTTTTATATTTTTCTTCTATGGGGAGGTGTTAGGACGCTACAAATGGATCAAGTGCATCTAAAAGGGCATTCTGAAAAAAAATTGAGTACATTCCTGGAGTGATTTCAAACTTTCTTCGCCTCCCACAATTTTTGTCCAAACCTCTTCTTTCTCGAGTAAACATTTTTCCTCGCCAGATAACTTAAAAAAATGACAATTTCATTCAATTTTTTTTTCTGAAATGACATTTTTTTAGTTATCTGGTGAGGAAGAATCAAAATTTTAGAATTTTGCCATTTTTCTACTCGAAAAAGGAGAGGTTTGGACAAAATTTGCGAAAGGCAAAAAGAGTTTGAAATCATCCCAGAAATGTACTCAATTTTTTTCAGAATTGTCCAATACCCTTTTTGATGCACTTGATCCATTTGCAGCGTCCTAACACATCTCCAAAGAAGAGAAATTTAAAATACGAGTAGACAAAATTGTTGGCAATAAAATAATGTACAAGAAACATTTAATGTGTGTTTTCAATAAAATCAATAGAAAAAAAGCTATAACCCTTAAATGATATTTTTCAAGAAAATTTGAGTTTATTTTTAATTAATTATTTACTTTTTGATTTTCAACTGTACGGTAAGAAGTATCTAGACCAAAATAAATTCTCTATAAAAGGATCTTAAAACATATTTTGTAAGAATTACGGTTCTCAAAATATAGCGGAGAAACTGTTTACGTCCCATTTATCAAGATGGCGGCCAAATGGGGGGGGGGGCTTTCAACATCGAAAATCGAGTTTTATACTCACACTGACCCCCACCCCTAAACATAAAAAAAAACAATCTTGTCCTACTCAAAATGCAAGGTTCGGCCAAAATTTTGTAACATTTCAATGAACTAATTGAGGAGATGCCCTCAGAGCACTGTTACTGTTACAATATAGCCCCTTTACAAACTTTCTACCAAATCTGTGATTGTAAATAGCAATTTCCTTTTTGATACATCACTGGAAAGGACACGAAACTAGTTAGTTCACTATTTTTAACTTTATTCACGAGAACATATTTTTATTAAGTTTTCTCAACTAAAATCGAACGAGTAAAAGTTGCAGTCTAGCGTAGCCGACTGGGAATGCCTATTTTAACAATGAAAACAAACAGATATTGGTTGTATCTATACTTAATCCCAGTAGCTCCATGTAAAATTGATTCGCGCTTTATTTCAACAAAACATTATTGATAAAATTATTCGAAGTAGGCCCCAACTGCAAATTTAACTCGTTTATATTATGTTGCGACGAGTCTGGATAAGTGATTTTTAGTCACCATTTGCAAAACAAAATAGCTCACAAAATATGTTCAATATACATATTTTCAACAAAATACACCACGCATAGCAGAAAACTCCGAAATCTAAAACACACTTATACAGTTGCGATATATCGTACATGATCGTATTTCTTGTGTGTAACATGTCCCTCCAAAAATATAATAAAATATGACAGTTTGCACGCCTCTGGAGATCATCTTGTATGATAAATATAGTCCATTTTTAATGGGCGCCTATTGTATTTACAATATATTTGATTTAGTGGATTATGAAATGGATTCTTAGACAATATCTCTTTTATCACGATTATTAAAAATGTTTGTTATTTTATGATTTTATTAAATCAAATAAGGAAAGTTCGGGAAAATAACAAACGACATTATTGTTATTTCCTTCATACCACAAATTTTTAAAAATGCTCGACTAATGAAAATAATAACTCTTGATATAAGAGCTACATCAAGTTGAATGAAAATATGTTTTCAAACCCATTTTGTATATTATCGAACATCTTAGGAGTTAACTAGCATCATTAGTTCTCGAAGAATATCAAGATTATCAGGCTAAAATAATTTCTTAAAATTAAATCCGGTGGATTAAGATCAGCCGATCTTGCAGGACTAAGGTGTTAATCGAAGGAGGAAGCAAAACAAAAAACAACTGACATGAAGATAATAGATACAGACAAATATGAGGACAGTGATAGACCTAGAAACTGTGAAGAAATGCAGTAAAAGATAATAAAGATACTTCCAATTAAAATAACGTATACTGACGTAAAGGTTTGAACTTCTTGCCCTTGTGTAGTAATTTTTTTTAAATGTTAGAACAAGAATACTCTTGAAATATCAATAAAATTCCTTTTTGTTTTTTTTTAAATAAATGGTTTAAATCAAAGCTGGTATAAGGGTGTCTGACTTTGGAAGTGCGTTTCTACTTTTTTATGGGAAATAGAGTAAGTTTGTATGTCTTTTTATAATTTTAACGAAAGAGATATCATCAAGCAAAACTAGTAGAACGAAAAAAGGTAGGCAACACTAAACATACATGGTCTACACTTTCTACTTAACCCACGCTGAAGAGTAAATAGATTACTTCTATGAAGTGCATACCACTAATCCATTTCTATTAACTAGTTATATCTTCACTTTAAATTAGTCAGTAGAAATCCGTATGTTCTATATTAGGCACACTGAAAACCAATTAATTCCTCCTCAATAATAGGGGTTTTTTATATTATTTTATAAACTTCACTTTAAACGTTAGCTAAATTCGCTTAATACCTGCATGATAATGCAAAAAAACTATATATTTACCCGCTTAATAAACAACGTTTCGAATATGTAGTACCTAATAAACAGAAATAAATGCATGTCATCGAGAATAATCATTCTTTTCTATAACCTAATTTTAATTTCAGGGATTTTGTAAAAATTCGTGACCATACCTTAGGAGATAAAGTTAATTAATTTTGTAATTCTGATCATAAATACTTAGGTTAAACATTTCAATTAAAACACGCATGTATAAATAAAGTTACGAAAGTGTATGACAAAAGTAATAATGTAAATTAATTAACAGTATATACTCATAAAAAAATCAAAACACGTCCTGATTTGGCATCTTGTATCGTAACTCCCATATAAGGAAGGTTACGTTTCACCAGACATCCAACATGAACCTATAAATCTCTCTCAAGCAGTTTATAATGGTCGCAATCAACAATAAAAACAACTGATTTAAAATTTATTAGATAAAATCGTTAGTGAATCTGAAAGGTCTTTGCAAACCCCCAAAAGTAAAATGTTTGTACTAGCACTGTGGGAATTGTTTGACGGACTATTTTTTGCTACAGATCCCTTAAAACAAATATTTTCTAGTTAGAGCTACAACGACATTATGTTTCAACAAAATGAAGCACATTTTTATTCTAGGAAGGTGCAAATTAGTTGAATAATACTTTTTCACGTTTTTCATTTGGAATAAGGGAATGTAATAAGCGGCCGACCAAAATGTACAGACATTTATTGTCTTTATTTCTTTTTGTTTTTCTATGAGTGGTACTTGAAGAGCAAAATTTACTAAAATCTCCTCGATAATTTAAACAATTTTGATACTAGGATTGATAATTTAGAATTTCTACAGAACTTGCAACGGGACCTCATAGACTTTGTTTATTGTAAAATACAAAATAAGTAAAAATAATCCCTAAGTCATTAACCGAGTGACGATTTGCCAATCCAATATTATTTTTCATGTAATCGTGATGAGACCAATGGGAATGTCCAGAATAAGGTTTTACAAGTTCAAGAACCATTCACAAAATGGCAACATTTGATGTAAATAAACTTTTTTGGGAAAAATACACACACATCTTGATAGTTATCATTAAGATGTCTTCTTTTTTCAATTCTATGGCTTTGGGCTAAGCCCATTTAGTCACGATTACATATTAAGATATCATAAGATACACATTTGCTGGCTCGACCTCCCCAAAGGTCTATAGATTTAGATAATCAATTTCCACGAGGTTTCTACCATTATCTACCACTTTCTCTCTTCATCTGTTTGATCTTCCAGAACATTTTTGCTTCCTTATAGTACCTGAATCTCGAATTCCTCACTATTTGAGAGGTAAGCCCTATAATGATTTCAAATCCCACAGTACAATTGAAAAGAATCTTCCCTTTTGGATTTACTTTTATTTAAAACATATTTAACATTATTAGTTCTGACTTACTAATGAAATCACAGTAGTATTAGTGTAATCTAAGACGTACGTACAATAATTTATGGGAGCCCTGGATTGTACTTTTTATTGCATTGTAAATGCTAAAGTAATAATATTTGCAGATGGCTTTAACATACTCAGTTAGTTCAGTGTGAGCAACGAAGAGCAACAGTAGGCAGCTTTCAGCGAGAACCAGATGATGGCAGATGTGATTCCGCCGAAACGTCGTTCAGACAACCATGACTCCCACAGGAGCCTACCCACTACGCGGGAAGATACCGAGAAGCACACCAACACTTCATTCAACGCCCGTGAAAACCTAAGAAACAACATACCGGGTGTTAGAAAAGTATGGGAACGGTGAAAAATCTCGAACAGTTTGCATCAAATCGAAAAATAAAAAAATACGTGTCAAAAAGTTTTCAAAAAACTATCTACTCATACCAAAAATGACCTCCCCACCCACCAACCAGGGGGTGGGGCGAGGGGCAACTTTAAAATTTCAAATGGAAACCCCTATTTTTTATTGCGGAATCGGATTCTACGGCAAAAAATACGTAAGTTTTATTCAGGACATTTTTTTCGATTCTTGCACGGTGTCGCTGTAATCGCAAAAAATGAAAATAATGCATGACTGTTTCAAGAGTAGCGTCTTGTGCCCATAAAAAAAGTCCAATTCAAAAACTGAAAAACACGTATTTGTTATTTTTACGAAATCTATCCAAAGACATTAGATTCGACTCTCCCACCCCCAACCCAGTGGGTGGATGGGGCGGTGGACAACTTTGAAATTTGTAATGAAAATCCCTATTTTTTATAGCGGATTCGGATTCTACGACCAAAAATACGTGAATTTTATAACGGGAATTTTTTTCGATTCTCGCAAGGTGTCGCTGCAATCGCAAAAAATGTTACAACTCGTAGAAATTTCACAAAACAAATACTGTTATTAACAACACTTAAATAAAACATTCATAAAAATCAAGATATCACAGATATTGTTTTTCAAACTGAATGTTTTTTTGTCAACACGAGTAGCTGTATTTACAAACTTATGGAGACTTCAGGTTTATTTCAATTTTTTGCGATTGCAGCGACACCTTGAAAGAATCGAAAAAAATGTCCGATATAAAATTCACGTATTTTTGGTCCTAGAATCCGAATCCGCTATAAAAAATAGGGATTTGGGGTGGGAGAGTCGAATCCAATGTCTTTGGATAGATTTCGTAAAAATAACAAATACGTGTTTTTCAGTTTTTGAATTGGACTTTTTTTATGGGCACAAGACGCTACTCTTAAAACAGTCATGCATTCTTTTCATTTTTTGCGATTACAGCGACACCGTGCAAGAATCGAAAAAAATGTCCTGAATAAAACTTACGTATTTTTTGCCGTAGAATCCGATTCCGCAATAAAAAATAGGGGTTTATATTTGAAATTTTAAAGTTGCCCCTCGCCCCACCCCCTGGTTGGTGGGTGGGGAGGTCATTTTTGGTATGAGTAGATAGTTTTTTGAACACTTTTTGACAAGTATTTTTTTATTTTTCGATTTGATGCAAACTGTTCGATATTTTTCACCGTTCCCATACTTTTCTAACACCCGGTATATTAAGGTTCAGGTCTAGTTCTACCAGGAATGTTACTAAAATTGATGCTGAGTCTGCATTACGTGACAAACCAGTTAGAATCAAATTGGAATAAGCAAATGGCATTATCATAGGCTAAAACCAACAAAGAGCTAATATATTCTGTATAATCTATGAAGTAGTTATCTGGACTAAAAGTAAACATGCCATTAATATATATAATGAGGAATACTGGACCTAACACCGACCCCTGAGGTACTTTCTGCTTAATAGTAGTAAAATATGTAACTTCAGTACTCCTCTGGTTTCTAAATAAGACCTGAATGTATATTATTTTAATTTTTGAAATAACTGTGTCAAATACACGGGAGAGACAATAAAATTTGAACTCACAAAGTTATTGTTTTTTAAAGTTTCCAATAGATTCGTAAGCGTTATATAAAGCTGTGTCTGTAGATGCAAGTAATTTAGGTTATATCCAATTTAAAGAATCATATCAAGGTGTATCGAATATGTTAATAAATAAACTTTGATGAAATGTAATATATTTAATAACAATGAATTTGGGAGACCGTTCTATTACTACAGCTGCCACTAAATTATTGACGAAATTGTATGATAACCTAGATAATAAAAACGAATGTATGGAAGTATTCCTAGATCTTGGTAAAGCTTTTGCTCTTGATAATCACTTCTTAATCTTGCAAAAATTGGTAACCTGTGAAGATCGATGTGTATTACTAGGAAAGTTCAGGATTTACTTATGTGGCAGAATACACGATGTACAGATGATATCAAATTTAGCCAAATGAAATTTACGATAGGTGTACCACAAGGATGTGTCCTGAGACCACTTCATGGCATAATTTACGTTAATAACTTTAGTGATGCAAATTCAATCCGTTTTGTTCAAAATACTATTTTGCTTATCACTGACCAAAAAACTACAGATCCATCTTAGAGACAAGGGAGCAAATAGGCAGCGCTCATAATTGCTTTACGGAATACAGCCGCATACTAAATGACAGTAAATCTCCATTTATTCATTTTAGTATTAGTAAAATATTGCTGATTATAATCTATTAATAAGGTCGAACGAAGGATGTATTCGATAAGTTACATCCACAGAATTTTTGGTTTACACATTAGTGAATATGTGTGTTACTCTAAGTCAATTATGTCAAATGGTTAGTGAATTAGTATTAATTACTTACTATCATGCATACCCTCAATCAATTATTAATTATGCCGTAACTGCCTAGATTCTTCACCTGTTATGTTGAAAGTGTTTAAATTACAAACAAGAGCTGTGCATTTAATGGCAGAAGTAAACAGGCGAGCTGGTTGTAGAGACATTTATAATCAACTTGGTACAATTACGCTACCCTGCTTGTTCAACTCTGGTCTGTTAGTATATGTCAGAGCACAATTAAATAAAAATAATAAAACTATTATTGCAAATCGTTTATATAACACGCGAAGTACTCACACCCTGAACATTCTGTGTCACAGACTAACATTATTTCAACGTAGCTCCAAGTATCTATCGAATAAAATGTATAATAAGCTATCCGATTCGTATATGTCATGTGACGAAAAAATTTTAAAATACAAATAAAATATTTACTGAAAAGTAAAGCATACTATTCTGTTACCAAATGCCTTAACGATAGATTGTAAGTTTTATATTATGCAAAATTAAATTTTAATTTGATGTAATCAATGTATGTATCTGGTTATTGGTTACCTATTTATTGACATGGTAGTATATTTTGTCTGATACTTCAGATACTATCTTGACATATCCTATATCATGTGAATGATATCTTAGATGAATAAATTATTATTATTATTTTTATTAATGTGAACCACAAGTGGTTGTACTTTTATATTAATCAGACGTTTACGTTATATAAATACTATTGTTATCTGTGTCTGTTAATATATGATTAGTTATTATGCTAAAATATAATTAAACCTCTGTAATTAGTATTATACTGTTGGTATCCATGTCAATAAATAAATAAATGAATAGATAATTAAATACATAATCACCAAAAACACTTTCTGAGTAAAACCTATGCTTAACCAATTGTTTTCAGTTTGAATTGGTAGGTTTTAACAGATAATTATTATTTTGCCTTTTTAGTAGCGTTGTTAAAGCCATTTACATAAAAAAATATACAATTACACTTAAATTTAATTCCATCCATTTTCCACGATGACCACGGTACACTGAAGCCAAGCACCGACGATTTGCGGTCTGTAAATTCGTTCTAAACGTATATAACCCGCCATCTCTTGCAAATCATTCCAACCTCCACTAGGAAGAGTTTTTATTACGCAGGATAAGCGAACTAATCGTTACTTCGTTGTATTGAGAGTTTGATGTCGCACTCTCGGAACGTTGCATTTTAGATTTATTTAAAGCCTAGTAGCTGTAGGTGTAATAATTTTGATGGCAAAACACTGGAGTACTGTTAGTTTCAAACGGTTTGCTGAATTGTTTTTTGAGCGGCTTACACTGTATGATTAGTTAGACTATAATTAGATTAAAATGAAGTGTGTAATTGGATTATAAGTATAGTATAAGTTTAGCCAGGCAATTTTGTGGTTCGTAAAATGGAACCGAAATTGTTATATTGGGTAGCTATGTATGTTTATGACAAAAAAGTGAATGTATTAAATGGAACAATGTACGCTTTCAAAAGACGATACTGACGAAAGCACATAAACAATTAGTTTACTAGACTTTGATATTAGAAAAAAATGGCGAATGCGCCGGGAGAAATAACGGGTATACATTGACCCCATTGGAAAATTTTGTTTCAAAATAAATAAAATATGACATTGTCTACACTATTTCCTCTTGAATATATGACAATGATCAATAATCAAGAGACAAGCGGAAAGTTAATCGAGTGTAAATTATTTTAATGGGAAGAAAACTGCGACGAATCATTATTGTCTCTAAATCGTAAAAAATCCCCAAAAATATTAATTACCTCAAAAACTGGTACGTTTAAAAGCATATTATGGTACATAGACCCAAGCTAACATTTTATGAGGAATTAGTACAGGCAATGAAGGCAAAATGTTGTAAAAACCTCACAAAAATTAATAAAAGAATCATCTTTGGGATTTAAGTAGTTAATAACCTGTAGAATGGAATGATGCATTCTTTGCACTTCCAAGTTCCGGAAAAATTCAAAAAAATTTGGAAAAACTTTTTGATTTTCGGTTTTTTTGCACTAACGGCCAAAATAATGAAAATACAGAAAAAAAGTTTTGAACAAAATTTATAGCTCGTCTCTTTCTCTACAAAATAGGCCTTTACAAATTTTTGTCTTACTTAAGCCGTTTAGGAGATAAATCCAGTTTTCCACTTATAGTTTTGAGCCGCTCCGAAATGCGCGGAAAATGAGAATTCTCTGGAAATTTCGTCGACTGGACATATCGATCGATAATTATTACTATTCAGAGCCGCTAAAAAAAATGAAAACAGTGTAAAATATAGAAAAAAGTCTCAGCTTTAATGTGGAACTATTGTTGATTTATTCACATCTTTGAGTTTTATGCATCCTGCCTATTTCTCCCGTAACAGTGGGTACTTTTCACTACATGGATTCGATTCCACGCACTTTAATCTATATTTCGTAAAAATTTCATTGAAGATTATTAAGAAACAAATAAGTTGTAGATGTTTTACTGTATAATTGTGCATTTTCTGAACGTGTATGAATAATGGAGACAAATTCAAAAAGTACTGTGAGCATTTAAAAAACTCTAAAGTCATTCGAAAGAATATGTTTTATTGTACTTTTAATCCGAAAATTAAGACTGTGCTATTATTATTACTTAAGATATAGCGAATTGAACTCCAAAATTTGGAGGTGATTGATCGATGAGAAATATACTCTCTAATTTTATCGCAAGGCATATTTTTCGCACAAAAGTAATTACAATAAAATGTTAATTGGATTAATATATCATTATATAAGAATATATAAGCAAAATGAATTATTATTCTAACGACTCCCGGCAAGGATATGAATAAATCTGTGGATCAACTGTACAAAGTTCACTAAGTCATCTTCTGACACTTTCTCTCATTGCTACATTTTTTTATGAATTTTGTGATTACTTCTACATTAAATCTGAGATTTTTCTCTACATTTTATGTTATTTTCATTTTTTAGGGGCTCTGAATAGTAAGAATTATCGATCGATGAGCCCGGTTGCATGAAACTCCTGGAGAATTCTCATTTTTCGCGCATTTCGAAGCGGCTTAAAACTATAAGTGGAAAACTCGAGTTATCTTCTAAACTACTTAGGTTAGACCAAAATTTCTAAAGGCCTTTTTTGTAGAGAAAAAGATGAGCTACAACTTTTTGTTAGCAACTTCTTTCTCTATTTTCATTATTTTGGCCGCTAGAGCAAAAAAAAACGAAAATCAAAAAGTTTCTCCAAGTTTTGTTGAATTTTCCCGGAACTTGGAAGTGCAAAGAATGCATAATCTCATTCTCCAGGTTATTACCTACTTAAATCCCAGAGATGATCCTTTTATTAATTTTTGTTGCCCTAAATTGTTAATTTGCCTGTACTAAATTCAAATATTAGATAAAATATAGTGTTCCATTTAAAATAACAAAGTTAGGTGCAACATCCGGTGTAGGAGGAAATAATACATGCATGAAAATATTTTTGTTAGATCCGCCATTCCTGGACGAGAAGCTTGTGACCCATGTACATCCTTTGTTTTGTGACTGTGTGGCTGACACACATGTCATGCTTGTCATTGGTTAGGTTAGTATTTTAGTTATTAATTTTTATTTATTAAATTGTAGCTGGCTGTATGGCTATAAGCCTTTATGCCAAGGAAAAAAAAAAAAAGATCCGCCATTGCCAGATACCCTCTCAGACCAATTTTCAAAGTTCTAAACTGAACATCTCCCAATAACCCTGTGAATAACCCTGTAGACATACGTTATTTTCTCGAGGTGGCAAATACCTGGAGCGGACCAAATTCGGCAGTAGCTTATTTTAACAAAGATTTATTCAAACTAAATCCCCAAAATCGTTCCTTCCTGTTCGTCAGTGGTTAAGCAGAATTCTGCTCCATATATCTATTACACATATCTTACAAAAAAGACTCAGATGATTAAAATGAGGTGGTCAAGCAGGCAGTGAAATTGGCTTCCAGTGAACCAACCAAGGCAATGTGTTGATATTCCGTTATTGATGCCATAAATGTGATTTTCTCCAGCAATGGTGCTAGTCAGTTCCTTAAATAACGGTGAAGTAGTTTCCACAAACATCAAAACACTTGATCAATATGGTCATATTGTATATTCAATTCATTTTTGCCAACCATGTTGGCATCATCTGGATATCCTAGTTGGAAATTTTCTTGAAACACTGTGGCATGCCGGAGTATTATGATCTTTGAGCCAGTTCTTAAATAAATGTCACAAATGTTTCTTATTCGAAATCTGAGAGTCGTTGAGGAAACCTCGAAAATGCAGATTTCTTAAATTTACAAATCGTCACTTTACTTATTTCCGTGTCCAAATAAAATATTTCAGAACCATACGGGCTTGCAAACCTGAAGTTAAAAAATATACCAAGGATAAAAATTGACAAAAAATGTATTTGTTGGATGAAAATTGGTATGTCTGGGAAAAATTAGAAAAGAAGCAAATCCAGATTGTTTAAACTTAGTACTACCTAAGAAATCCGAATTTTTATGACAAGGAATTAAGCGAATATAAATATTGAGCAAGACGCAGAAATGTTACTAATGTAAATAAACTGAGGTGTAAATGCTGGCTTATTTTCTTCGCGTACAGAAAAAGTGTTCAGTTTCTTCAATGTGGAAGAAGTATTCAATGCAAAATATTGATATTTCTAAATGTGGAAAATTGATTGCTAATTTAAAAAGAGTCAAGAACTGACAAACCAAATAAACTTTTTCAATATTTTTTCATTAGTGTGCAATATACATTATATATGTAAAATCACCATAGTAATAGCCATATTATATGCCTGTGTCGGATAAAACTATATTATAAACCCTATCAAATAATAAAAAAATATTCTCTTTTATGCGCTTATTTAACGTCGGTCTAATTCCGCTATTAAGTCCAATTACATCAGTAAATCAGCTGCCCCCAACTTGGAAATTTGTCCGTATCACTTCTTGCCGGGATTATTTTAATGGTACAACATTAAATAGACTGCTTTACATCCAAGTGAAGCATAGTATATCTACTATGCAGTCCCGACCTAAAATTTCATAGCTTCTATGTATGCGCTGACCTTCGATCTATTAGAAGGTGGGCCGAGATTGCCGTAGTTCCCTAGATGATCACTTATCCGCATACTAACCACAATTGGTGTAGCTTAACATTTCGTATCGAAAAAGGCGCTTGAAGTCATTAAATTGGCCCTTGGTTATTTCCAACTAAATAAAGCCCGTACAGAAACAACAATCGAAAGGTGAAATGGTTTATATGAATTTCCTCCATGATTACGTTATATTACATGATACGATTTCTTTTTGGTGGCATTTTTAGCAGACTTTCAATTTAAAAAAAAAACAGGTTTCCTTCGACAAGTATGAATGCTTTTTTCCCATGTTTGTTCGGCGATTTCTCTCTCTCTCTCTCTCTGTCTAGTATAAGACGAGCAAAAATCGGATAGAAGTATGAGTATGATTACGAAGTACTAGAGAGTGTTCGAAGTAATGGCGAAGGCGCAAGTTAGAATAAATAGTTTCCATTACAGAACATTCGAAGTTATGGTGGAGGAGCGGTTGCAGATAAACGGTCAGGTATTTTTGGAATTAAGGATTCAAAAATCCAATGGGGCTACCATAATAATAATAATATTTTATTAGTCCTCTTACATCATTTTACATCATGTAAGATAAGTCATTGTGACATTTTACATTGTATAGTTTACAGTCTCAAATAATGCAACATATTAAAATGAAATATATAAATAAAATTGTAAATCAAACATACACACATACATACATATTACACGAACTACATACAAGCAGAGGCGCGTTTAGGCCTATGCGCACTAGGCGCGCGCCTAGGGCCCCACTTTTGCAGGGGCCCCCATTTCCCGATTTATTGAGGTAAAAAAGCGATGTAAAAATTTTATTTCTTTGTTATGTCGTTATTTATTTTCGCTTTACCGATAGCAATAATGATAATTACAACTATCATGAAATACATTTCTTCCCTTTTAAAATATCATCCTCATCAGATCTCAATTGCAACAAAAATAACAAAATAAGAATGGTTCATGCAAGTATGTGTTCACGTACATTTGTCGTTTATTAACATTTTATATCATTTGAATTTGAAATCATTTTATAATTCTTCCTTTCGATTTCAATTTTTTTCATATTTAAATGTAGAAGTCTATAGGAATTTATTGTTTGTGTTTATCGTGTTTGAATATTCTTGAATATTCATATTTTAATCTTTATTCACTGTATCACACTGAAAAAAATACGTTCGTAATATTAATGAATCTGTTCATCGACTGAGAAGTGATGAATCCGTTTATTAATATAATGTACGTTTACATAGTAACAATAAATGTGTACATTGTATTAATGAACATATACATTATATCAATAAACAGATTCATAAATTCTCAATGAACTTTCATTCATTGATTTTTCGAACATATTTTTTTCAGTGTATTAAAAAAAGATGCAATAAATTATCAGACCAATTTGGCAATTCCTCAGACGTTACTATTTAAGTTTCGGCAGTCGACACGTGCCAGATGACGAATCAGCTTTTCGGTATATTTCACATTAATGAAAATAAATCTACTGATAATGATGATGTGAAAATTGAAGAACTTGAGACAGAGCAGTCTAGAAAACCCGAGAAAATAACTGAGAAAATTTTGATGTTGAAACCAGTGATGAGGACTGCGAAAAGGAAGAACCATTAGGAAACGATTCTAGTGAATCTGACGATGATGAACAAGTAGAAAAAGAATCTGAAAATAAAGAGAATTTGGAAAAAGAGTATGACGATGCAAAACAATCTAAAAATCAGTGCACTGCAATGATCAATGCATTAGTATGAACCTATAGAGGCGACATAGATTCCGAGCTATCTCCAGATAAATTGCATCAATTTTTGATATATGCCAGCTTAAGTCGCCAGCTGAAATGTATGAAGGACCCCGCAGTTTTTTTATAGTAAAAATCGTTTTCAGTCGATAGTTCTGAATCTTGGGGAAAATGTTGTCCTGGACCCCCTGATAAAATTCATTTTGACCACTAGTCCGACTGAATTCGATTTTTTGATCTAGAGACGACTGAAACTGTGAACATCTGCGAAAGTCTGCTTAAATGTTCCATAAAAATTCTGAAAATATTCAGACTCATAAAGATAAACATCTTTTGTTTCTTGGTGTTTTTTTTTCAAAGTGCTTCCTTCTCCCGGAAAAAAATAACAAACAGAAAAAAATTATTTGTTTGCATTTTTTTTACGGGAAAAGGAAGCACTTTGAAGAAAAAGTTGAAGGGGCATAAGTTGATTATTTTTACCTAAAGAATATGCCTGAATATTTTGGGATCTTTCTGAAGTAGAAAAAAATAAAATTTTAGGGAAATTCTTGGTCGAAATTATTATTGTCTAAGAAATTCTGAAACAAAAATAAGCATCTTTTGTCTCTTTATGTTTATCTTCAAAGTGCTTCATTTTCCCGTAAAAAAAATTACAAAAAATATTTTTGTTTATTTGTTTTTTTTTTTCCGGGAGAAGGAAGTACTTTGAAAAAAAACGCCAAAAGACAAAATATGCTTATTTTTATTCAAAAAATGAGCCCGAATATTTTCAGATTTTTTATGGAACAAAAAAAATAGATTGAAGGAGCCGTTACTGTGGTAGTTAATCATTTTGCACAAATAACTAAATAAAACACGCTACTATGGAACATTTACGCAGACCTTCGAAGATGTTCACAGTTTCAGTCGCCTCTAGATAAAAAAACCGAATTCGGTCGGACTGGTGGTCACAGAGAATTTTAATCAGAGGATCCAGGATAATATTTTCTCCAAGTTTCAGAACAATCGACTGAAACCTATTCTTACTATAAGAAACTGCGGAGTCCTTTATTCTTAATATGTTGCAGGC
Source organism: Stenurella melanura (assembly GCA_963583905.1). Lineage (NCBI taxonomy): Eukaryota > Metazoa > Arthropoda > Insecta > Coleoptera > Cerambycidae > Stenurella > Stenurella melanura. The sequence goes on along the minus strand of OY757311.1, from coordinate 167,770,156 downwards.
GACATTTTTTCATGTTGAATCCCTTTTGTGTATTTACTTGACCATTCCGGTCAGTAATCCCTCATGTAAACGCACTTTTTCGGCGCCCAAAAGAATTCAGAACTACCTACGAAGTACTTCGGGGCAACAACGACTTTAAAATTTGTCTCTTCTGTATACTGTATCAGAGGAAACACAAAACTGTGATATCAAATGTTCAAATTGACAGGTTTGCTAACATATAAAGCCGGAAAAAAATAATATCATAATATGTATTTGTAAAAATATACTTGCCTTTAAATCTTTAGATCTAATATTTTTTTAATCGAAGGGCCCAACCAGTAAATTCATTTAACACATTATAAATTGTTGTATGCAAAGCATCAATGTCCGAGTCAGTCACAGTTATGGTACTATCATCGGCAAACATCATCACTGATCCACTTTTTATGTGGTCTGGCAGATCGTTAACATACAATATAAAAAGTAAAGGACCTAGTACTGACCCCTGGGAGATACACTAAATTCCTCAGAAAAATGGGTACCGATCTTCACAATTATTTTAAGATTCCAGAGTATTACCACATATTCACCTTTGTCTAGATTACTGTAAACCGTATCAGAAAACTGGACAAAACTTTTACAGACTTGCATGAAGTTGGGCCGCTAAGTGAACCGAAAATCGAAGGAAACAACTACGCTATCTTTCTGCAAAATCTCTTCGATTCTGTTTAAAAACGGCTTAGATATTATTATAGTAGTAATAATGGACATTTTATTTCAATAAAATTTTATTATTTCATATAGGTAGATGTAAGAAAAATAATATGGTACATTGTATGAGAACTTCTTGAAAACCAATCAAATCCCAGTGTTTTTATTGGCACGGAGAACTTGAACTCGTTTTTCTAACGCGCCTTATAAAGCTATAACTTGTTTTTGATCCTGCAGAATTATAGAACAACAAATACTGGCCGAAAAAATCTAAGAATGCTGTGTTTTTGAAATATTCGCAGCAGAAAAAAACGTTACATACCCAAGCCATTAAAAAGTAATAAGCTATACATTTGTTCCTGCCGCGGTTAACTTTAAATTCCATGCATTTCAGCATGGGATCCAGGAATGAATATTAGAAATAGCAAACATCATTTATATCGGTCGGCGAGTAATCTACCCTTTTAAAACCACCCCTCGCATGCATGCTAAACAAGGGTACATATTACCACTAAAACCACTTAAAATACTCAAAACAAGTCAAACCCACAAACCACAAATAATAAGCAATCCTGATTGTTAGTGGTAGGAATAGAAGATTCGGGTTCTTCACTAAAATATAGTAGTTGGAATGGATGGAATCACGTAGAGACCTTATAGACGCTGCAGGCTCGAGTGGGTAGCCTGTCAATCACAGGGCAGAGCCCATATTACGGGGCAGCATGTCGGTAATAATTCAGCTCGGGGTAGCGGTGGGCGAAGTTATTATTGTTCGACGTCCTCGTCCCCAACCGGGCTACTAGTTTAATTGGAATCGCGGATCAGCCGGGTAAAAAGAGGATGTCATTTCACCAGCCGCAAAATGAGACTATTCCTCAGAGACCCTTCTCTCCAATCTCGGCCTGGCTTCATCATCGGCCACCATATAAGATTTGCTGTCTGCAAGGGCTTAATTGATTATACCAGATATTTTTCTATTCATTCGCGATGTATATTGATCGCGAGAATAAAACAATTTTATGACTAAAGTCAGTTGCAATGAGTTCATCATTAATATTTACGTAATTTAAATAGGTAGTTATTTTTTTATACCAAAGCTGTGAAAATCTCGAGTGAAAAAAATTTCACAGCCATGATTTAAACACCATTACTTCCACATCCACGTAGTGGATTGGAAGTACAGTAATCGTAAAAAAAAATTTCAATTTTTTACTTCTAAAAAATTTTTTTTTGCTCAAATTTAAAATTTCCACGTTTCATGACACGCTAAACCTTTAAAAAATGAATTATTATTTGTTTGCTTGTAATTGTATTGAAACATATTCTTTATAGGATTTTGCAAACAGCAGAAAAATTAAGTATCTATAGGTAACTAAAAGAAAAACTTTGTGTAAGAATATCAATGAAATCTTTGCATTCTTTCGATAACCTGAATTCTGGCAAATTAAAATCCTAAAATAAATTTGTCTAATTTCTTATTTGACAATTCTCATTCTAACACTAGCATCCACAGTCCCCTACGGCCATGCAGAGTAAACTAGTATCTACATAACCCCCTACGATTATGAAGATTCAGTTAAAAATGACAACAAAGGCCTAAAATGAATTTATTTATCTACCTTGTCTTAAAAAAAATCATTAATATTCTTACACAAAGTTTTTCTTTTAGTTACCTATAGATACTTATTTCTTCTGCTGTTTGCAAAATTCTATAAAGAATATGTTTCAATACGCTAAACCTATTTCAGACAAAGATATTTTGAAAAATTTTTTACCACCAAGATGAAAATAATTTTTCTTTCAAATTTAACATTTCCACGTTTCATGGCATTCTAAACCTATTTAAAAAAAAAAAATTCAACATTTTTGAAAAATATTTTACCAGTAAAATAGATGGAATTTTTTTTTCTTTTTTCAAATTTAAAATTTTCACATTTCAAAGCGTTCTAAACCTATGTAAGAAAAAAAATTTTAGACAATTATTTTACAATTTTTGAAAAAATTTAACCACTAAAATAGATGAAAAATTTTTTTTTCCTTGTTCAAATTTAAAATTTCCACATTTCCATGGCATTCTAAACGTATTTCAACAAAAACAAATTTAAAAATATTTTTAAAAAATTTAAAAATTTTTTTGAAAAAAGTTTTAATCTATATATCACTACTATAGAATAGATGAAAAATTTGTTTTTGCTCAAAATTAAAATGTCCACGTTTCATGGCATTCCAAATCTATCTCGGAAAAAAATTGCAACATTTTTTTACCATCTTGGAAAATTATTTTACCACTAGAATAGATGGAAAAAATTTCTTTTTGCACAAATTTAAAATTTCCACGTTTCATGACATTCTAAACACATTTCAGAAGAAAAAAATTATGAAAATTTTTTTACCAACATTTTTGAAAAATTTTTAAAAAATGAAATTTTTTAACCACCATTATACTTCCACTCCACGTGAATGAGGAATTGAAATTGTGACAGATGGTAATAATATTTGGCGTATGCACCTATTATACTTTTATTGAAAAATGAACAGTGTGGCCATCCCAAGAAATTCAGTCATGGTGGACATTTGTAAAGGTATTTGCGCAACCCTTCCATATTTGGCACCTGTCATTTAGTATTGAACTTTTGTTGTTGGATGAGCACTCTGTATATTTTTCTGACCAAAACTTGTCAGGTTTTCTTTGCAATAATAGTGATAACTATATTCCGATTATTATTTTCACCTTTACCGATTTTTTTTTCTTGAAATAGGTTTAGAATGTCATGAAACGTCGAGATTTTAAATTTGAGAAAAAAAATTCTCCCTGTCTGTTGGTCTGTCTGTCTGTCGGTCTGTCTGTGTGGAGTTTTTTTTTAACATATCCGATGAAGGATTGGGGGCTAACTAGGGGTAAATAGTTATGCTCATATACTAGTACTCTATAAGAGAAGTTAAGTCGACAAAGTTCATAGCAGAATTAGCAAAATCGTGTTATAACTTGTTATAGACAGATCATTAGGTAGTACGAGACGAATTATTGCACAGTCTTAATATGGTTTCATGAAAAGTAAAGCCAGTTGTCGTGATAAGTGCACTTGTCCTTACTAAATTTGTTAAAATTACCGACAGACATGTTTTAACATGCAATAATGTGTTTAAATGATATGTCATGAATATTTCATACTACGTTAAGTTAACATTTTCTTAATGTAATGTTGAATATTACATCTACTCTCAAAGGGGGGAATGTATTAAAATTAACAATAGAATTTTCAAAGTTTATTGAACATTTTATTTGCAATATTACCTCTAATCCATCAATCGAGGACCTTCCTGTTGACTCGGAAACAGATTTTTTAACAATCGAACGGTTTACGGAACAAGAAGTTTTAAATTCCTTGAAAAAAATCAAGCCTAAATACACAATGGGCCCTGACAAAATTACAGCCTTCATACTTCATGATTGTGCTAGCGTGCTTACAACTCCTCTTACATTTTTATTTAATTTAGCCATTAAATCTAATATATTTCCTGATGCACTAAAATGGTCTAAAATTATTCGTGTATATAAAAAAGGCGAAAAAAATAATATTGAGAATTACAAACCTATAATGATTATCAACAATTTCTCAAAAGCGTTCGAAATTCTGTTACATGAACCAACATTTTCTTATGCAAAAGATCGCAGCACGGTTTCTTCAAGGGACGATCTACATCAACTAATCTCTTTTGTATAACTCAATGTATATCTAATGCTATCGACATTAACTCACAGATCGACATAATTTACACAGACATTACTAAAGCATTTGACAGACTAGATCACAGTATTTTATGTTATAAAGTTAAAAAATTTGGCTTCTCAAGAAATTTGTTGTTATTTTTCAAATCATATCTTGAAAATAGACATCACCATGTTGAATACCGTGGACAACGAACGATCTGCGGAATTCGTATCTACCTCCGGTGTACCTCAAGGCTCTGTTTTGGGCCCATTGTTCTTCAATATTTTCATTAATGACATTGTAGAGGAATTGGGTGTCAATTGTCTTTTATACGCAGATGATATGAAGTTATACAATAAAGTAAATGATGTGAGTGACTGTGTGTTACAAAATGCCCTTGATAAAATTAATGAATGGTGTGATTTAAACAAATTACAATTGAGTATAAGAAAGTGTAATGTCCTAACTTTTACTAATAAACACCAATATGTGGAATTTAATTACCGTATAGACGATTCAGTGCTTACACGTCCATCAACATTCCGCGACCTACGTGTAACATTTGACACCAAACTATCATTTAATTGCCATATAAATACCATCACTAACGAAAGTTTCAGAACGCTGGGATTCATAATACGATGCGATTTTAACGACATTGACACACTGAAACTACTATATCAATCGTTTGTTCGTTCCAAATTGGAATATTCGTCAATTATTTGGTCGCCCCATTATAACACACATATACAGAGCATAGAGAGAATTCAGAGGCGTTTTTTAAAGACACTGAGTGAAGGAAAATGGTGTCTATCCTGCTATTGGTTTTCCTCAGACTGAACTGTTAAATAAATTCTCGCTCTCGAGTCTGGAGGCTCGTAGAACTATTTCACAGCAAATTTTTCTTTTTAAAATAATACATAATATAACTGAGCGCTATCTTAAACTTACTAAATTTTCGAACTCCTAGACCTGGTTCTAGGCATAGCTCATTGTTCTATTTGCCGACTCCCCGAACCAACGTCCAGAAATTTTCGCCGCTATACAAAATGTATGAGAATTATAATAATCTACAAGATCAGTTTGATACATTCCACTGAAATGTAGCTGCGATAAAAAGATTAACTGCATAATTTAAATTTTTTTCTTTTGTTTTATCTTTGTTTTTATTTGTCTACTTTGTATTCTACTCTTATACGTTATATATTTGTAAATACTTACTATTTCCTACCCTGTAATTGGAATGCTCTGTTGGGTAGTGTATTGTTAAATAAATAAATAAATAAATACCAAATAGCATCAGTCTAATTTTTAACAAGTCCCATTGTTGGATTTGCGGTATTCCGCCTGAATGTAATAAACATTATGTGGGCAGATCATCTAAACCTTTCAGTGTAAGACTGGGTGAACATAAGTATTATATTAGAAAGAATGATATTCAGAGAGCGAAGATTTACGAACACACTTGGAAGAATGGGTATGGAATAAACTGGGACTCAGTAAAAATGTTAATAAAGAGGTAAATAGAAAAGAGATGTAGATGATGACTGTATATTTTTTTAATTAAAGGTATATCAGATAGTCTTCTTGGCAATAATAATAAACACGTTTCAAATAAGATAAGAAAACAAAACAAACAAATATTATTTTGAGGAAATAACGAAACTAAAAGCACTTTTAACCAACCTCAATGTTCATTTTAGGTAATAAGGTCCAGTAAACCTAGCGACCGGAGAAGATTTTATTTCATAATGTTTAGATTCAATTTTTGACAAAATTTAATTATTAACCCCATCGGGACAAATTTAATTTAATTTGGCGTACCTCGGGGTTCTGTTTTGGGACCGACTCTATTTCTTGTTCATCAAAAAGTAGTCTCTCAGTAAATTTAATTTCTCTTGCAGATGATATAACTAATACTCATAGAAATAGTAAAATTTTATTATCAAAAGTTTTTTATTTTATTTTTTTTAATGCCTTATTTATATTAACGTCCTGGCGGAGTTCAGCTATTGCTGCTCTACCACTCAACCAGGACACGTACAGATAAACATCAACACAACAACCATTCCCTGCGATATTGCCATCTACCGCAGCTGAGACTCGAACCCAGGAGAGATAACAGCGACTAGACATGTTGTGCCACCCAACAGTGGTCTAGGTCACTGCTACCGTCTCGGTAACACATGAAAAAACGCCACTAACATCCATACCCTAGCCAGGATTCGAACCCGGGACTCCGTGGTCGCAAGCCAAACACCTTCAGCATTGCGCCACCGAGCTGCCTGCTTTAACAGTGACTTTATCATACGTGCATTAATTAATTATCTCTAACCTACATGTACATTTATAATCTTGTTATGTCGTGTATTATTGCTATATTAAGTATTTTGCTACAGTGTATTTTTGTAATTGGGACGTTGTCCTGTTGGGTAGTGTATAATAATAAATACATAAATAAATAAATAAAAATAAAAACAGTCTATCTATGGCTCTTAAATAATAAGTCAGTCCTAAATAAAAACAAGATGGTGGCAGCGAATTTAAGTTTAAAACATCATTCCCTATATATGAACCACTTTCATTGCGTTACATTTTTAGGTGTTGTTTTGAACAGTAAGTTAACCTGGTCAATGAGAGTATCACTCCGCGATTAGTGTTTATGCGTGCTGCATCTTGGAAATGAATACATGTTACATTAATAATGCATTTGGTTTTGGTAAACGTAGCGATACATATACGTACTTTGTCATATACGATAATAATTAATTTTGATCAGCTCCAATTTACCTACTTCAACTATTAGCACAACTATATTCCATATAGCAGAAATTACAAAACATAAGGATTTCAATTTATTTATCTAGAAAGAAAATTGGGAAGAGTATCCTTTCTATATCATGGTCAAAAATAGAAATTTGAATAATCCGGCGAATATACTATTTACATTAGGACGTCAATACAACGTCCGAAATCTTCCTAGAAAGTGATTTTATATGATTTTTAAATTTTCTAATCGGAACAATGATTTTCATAGGAAAAAATTAGTTGTCTACATAAATGACGAAACATATTCTTTATAGGATTTTGCAAACAGTGGGAAAAGAACTATCTATGAGAACTAAAAGAAAAACTATATGTAAAAAATATTAATGAAATCTTCGCATTCTTTCGATAACCTCACTTTAGTTATGCTAGCAAATCAAAATCCTAAAATAAATTCGTCCAATTTCTTATTTGACATTCTCATTATAACACTAGCATCCAACATAGTCCCCTACGGCTAATCAGATTAAACTAATATCTACATGACCCCCTACGGTATAAAGATTCAGTTAAAATGAGAACAGAAGCCTAAAATTAATGTATTTGCCTACCTTGTCTTAAAAAATTTTTCATTCTAATGGATTACATTTTCATAAAATCTCTCATTCAGTTTCTTGGAAATGCTTAGCCTTTGAAACGTGTTTCGCCCTTCTTCTGAGCTCATCAGAAAGGCACAAAGCCACTCATAACGATGTTTCTTGCTTGAGTGGATTTGTGCCTTTCTGATGAGCTCAGAATAAGGGCGAAAACGTTTCAAAGGCTAAGCATTTCCAAGAAACTAAATGAGAGACTATGAAAATGTAAATGTCAAATTTATTTTAGGATTTTGATTTACAAGCATAACCAGAAGTCAGGTTATCAAAAGAATGCAAAGATTTCATTAATATTTTTTATGTATAGTTTTTCTTTTAGGTATCATAGATAGTTTTTTTTCACTGTTTGCAAAATAGAATATGTTTCATTACTATAAGCAAATAAATAATAAATAATACATAAATAGCCTATTAATAACACAGTCCCAGATAAAAAGTTCTATAACAAAGACGAGTACATAGATTTTCGGTATTTTTTTAACCTGAATCTGAAACCGCAGTCCAAAAACCAATTTGCCAAGTAATTTTTTAGTAAAACGCAAAAACACCCCCTAAAATAGAGTGAAATGGTGAAGATAAGGTAAAGCTTTATAATGAAATGCAACAATTTGTGAATACTTAGAAGACATTTAAAATAAAACTTTGAGCATTAGAAAGAAATATATACAAATTAAATCCACACCCAGCCCTACGAGGGGGTTAATTCCACCCCTAACCTACATTTATATATTTGGAATTACAAACTACAAGGCTATAGTTTTTCACATTATTTTGCACTAACATTCCTTATTTGATTTCAGGGGTGGAATTACACCCCTCGTAGGGGTGGGTATGGATTTAATTTGGATTTAATTTATTTCTAATTCTCAAATTTTATTTTAAAATATTTTCTCAAACTATTTACAAATTGTTGCATTTCATGATAAAGCTTTACCTTATCCTCACTATCTCGCTCTATTTTAGGGGATGTTTTTGGGTTTTACTAAAAAATTACCTGGTAAATCAATTGTTGTGCTGCGGATTGGGATTCGGCATCAAAAAAATACACAAAATTTATGTACTCATGTCTCTGGCACAGAACTTTTTTTATGGGGCTGTAATTATACAAGTCATTTGATATAAAAATGACAGTAAACTTTTATACTTTAAATAGATCGTCTGTATATTTACAAAAATTCCTATTTGCCGTCTAACTCCTTTTGAAAAACTAGCTACTTTTAAATTCTGCGTAAATCGCACTTCGCGGACTAAACAAACATTTTTTGTTGCATGTTAGATGAAATCAAGTATTGTTTCAAAAAGAAAATTACTTGTTGCATGAATCTCTTGCAGTGGTGCAAAAATACCTACATCTAGTGTGTCAATTCATTTTTTTAAATGAAACACCTTGTATATTTTGTCATAGTTGCGTAGAGCTTTTACCACTTTATTTTAATATTTCATTAAAAAATCAGTTAAATTTGACAGGAAGTAAAACTGTTTGTACAACGAGTGAAAAATATGCCCTATTATACCTGAATTCATATCCTAAAATTTGAAATTTCTGCAACTAAATACAATAACAAAATTGTAACTGGATTAATTCCATCGCCACTTGGTTAATAAATTTAATTCAAAAATCCTGTGAACCTTGTGACCGACCGCTTTCACCTTCCTGATTAAAATCTCAAACCTCCGTTGGTATTGATCATAAAAATACAGTTCATAAACCGATGTCCTGAGCAGCTTTGCTTTTAATAAAGGTTTCCCCTTTGGAGCATTAACGTTATGAAATTATTGACTTCAAGCCATCTAGCATCAAGTAGATTAAACATTATATTGATGCATTTCGTATACAGGGTGTTGCATCATGAGAGGGACATAGCTTAATAGGAGGTAGAGAACATCAGTGGTAACCGGAACCTCCCATAGAAATGTCTCATTGGGCCTTCACTACGAAATTACAGGGTGTTAAATAATTTTTGGCCAAACCTGTTTTTTGTCATAACTTTGACAGGAAATGAAATAACGGATTCATATTTGGTACGGCTAATGTACAAACGAGCCCCAAGAGGTACATGTATAAAAAAAAATATATCCAGGTCCGGACTCACTATAATTTATGTTTCTTCTTTGCATCAATAAAACATCACCCTGTATATATTTTTTTGAAATTTCGATACGATATTCGAAAAGAGCAAGAAAAAACAAACAAAATGGCCTATTTCATTTTGTTGTTACACCTTCGTGGTTATTTAAATACGTTGTTAAATGTGCAAGAAAATGGATTACAGAACCCTATTAAATGAGAGGCACGTGAAATAAATAGTTTTATAACTAAAATTTGCAAAAATTCTATTGAGCCTAGGTGGTCTGGGTGAATCCTAATTCCGGCACGTTTTAAAGGTCCATTTTGGTAAAAAACTGTGGTCCTAATAAGTAATCGGGTATGAAATAACAACATTTTTAATCAATCACAGTAGGCTTGTTCAAAGAATAAAAGTGACAGATAATTTAAACCATTTAGGCCTAAGCAACCAGTTACTTTGATCAAGAAAATCATCAACATTTTATACTTAATAAAAATTGGAAGAGAACAAACTAAAATCTAAATAAATAAAATATTTTCCATTCAATTAACAATAAATAACAAAACAATAACTAAATGTGTTTAAAAATAAAACGTAATTGACACTAAAGTAAATTTTCAAAATGTCCTCCCTCAAATTCTGTGCATTTTCTTGCGCGTTTAGAAAGGTCACCAATTGCTCGACGTATCATTTCTGGATTATTCCGTATTTCGTCGCAGGTTGTAACGATGCGCTGGATTAAATGTTGTCTACTTTCAATTTCAATGCTATAAACCTCGTTTTTTAAGTGGCCCCATAAAAAATAATCACAAGGGTTACAATCAGGAGATCTTGGTGGCCATTCATGTGGACCCCCGCGTCCAATCCATCTATTAGGATACACATTGTTTAAGTGTTCTCTTACTTGAAGGTTAAAATGTGGTGGGGCCCCATCATGCTGAAACAACATGCCTCTTATACCGATATTTTCTAACATATTCGGTAAAATGTTTTGAAGAAAATCAAAGTAAATTTCACCATTCAATCTTTCTTCAAAAAAATGTGGCCCTATCAAATGTCTATTCACAAGTCCGACCCAAACATTTACAGAAAACCTGTGTTGCGAACGGCGTTGGCGTACCGCATGTGGGTTTTCCTGTGCCCATTTATGATTATTTCGTGAATTGTTTACTCCATCCCTTGTAAATTGTGCCTCATCCGTAAATAAGGTTCTGTAAATGACTGGGCGATGATTAGACAACCAACGACAAAATGCCAGGCGGGGGATATCGTCGCCTTGTTGAAGACGCTGTACCTGCTGGATATGATATGGATGGTAACGTTCTCTTTTTAGGGTTCTCCATACTCGCCAATGAGGAATACCAGTTGCCAAACTGATTCGTCTAGTGCTCATATTTGGGTTTTCTTGAACTACGTTTATAATATTGTTTTGTTCCTGCACACCTTGTTGTAAAACACGCTCCACAACTGCAGAAGTAGGAATCTTTCCGTGTTGTCTTGCATACTGGAACACCGTACTAAAGGTTTTATGATTAGGGCATCGACGACCAGGAAACCGCAGCCGATATTCTCTTTCCGCCGACCTACCATTTCCATTACAGAAACCATAGATGAATATTATGTCAGCATATTCCCCGTTTGTAAATTTTACTGGCATAGTTAAAATATTTTCACAAGTTTTCACTAACTAAATGCGGATTATTGACACATTAAATTACTAACAAACAATTATTCAACTGTTTAGGAGATTTCTTTTTATTATCTGTCACTTTGAACAAGCCTACTGTGATTGATTAAAAATGTTGTTATTTCATACCCGATTACTTATTAGGACCACAGTTTTTTACCAAAATGGACCTTTAAAACGTGCCGGAATTAGGATTCACCCAGACCACCTAGGCTCAATAGAATTTTTGCAAATTTTAGTTATAAAACTATTTATTTCACGTGCCTCTCATTTAATAGGGTTCTGTAATCCATTTTCTTGCACATTTAACAACGTATTTAAATAACCACGAAGGTGTAACAACAAAATGAAATAGGCCATTTTGTTTGTTTTTTCTTGCTCTTTTCGAATATCGTATCGAAATTTCAAAAAAATATATACAGGGTGATGTTTTATTGATGCAAAGAAGAAACATAAATTATAGTGAGTCCGGACCTGGATATATTTTTTTTATACATGTACCTCTTGGGGCTCGTTTGTACATTAGCCGTACCAAATATGAATCCGTTATTTCATTTCCTGTCAAAGTTATGACAAAAAACAGGTTTGGCCAAACATTATTTAACACCCTGTAATTTCGTAGTGAAGGCCCAATGAGACATTTCTATGGGAGGTTCCGGTTACCACTGATGTTCTCTACCTCCTATTAAGCTATGTCCCACTCATGATGCAACACCCTGTATAAGTGGCTTTGAGGTAAAAAGAGCTCTATCTATTTAATGTAAATGTTCATAACATGTTTCAGCAAAAAAAAAACACTCGTCACATCTGAGATTAATTTAATCTTACGTACCATATTCTAGAAACAGGTAGTGTATCTGACTTAATGTGACATCTATAATACAGTTGGTTTTAGTCATTGTCAATTTGATGAAACCAAACACAAATCTAAAAAATTAATAACATCTATGGGCTATATGTATAGCCTCTAATATAGGGTAAACTGCTACCTCAGAAATTTAGGTTGATATTAGTGTTATTAATATTTGTTTATAACGTTGCAATCGCGTTAAATTACTCGAAATTGAGGGGTAAGGGAGAAAATCGAGGATAAACCATTTTTGATACCTGTCTTTTTCTCTTGCATTACTGGTCGTTTTGAAATAAAATATTTGAAAAACCTTTTGTAACCTTATTCACATAGAGGAAGGAGGTAAAAAAAACTGCTGCCCAAGAAATCACTACTTCCACATCCATATTTTCCATCAAAGTTGCTTTAAAGGAAACATCTTGACTATATTTGCACTCTAGTATGTGGAAATTATTTATCATAGAATTTTAATAATATTTGGGGCAGATGTTATAGAAAAATTTGAGGCTTTGGTTTTTACCACATACGTTAAAAATGAAGTTTCTAGCTTGCTTTACTTATATTCCCCTATTGACAACCCTCCCCACCTCCCACCCCCTTCAACGGAATAATCTCAATTAGATGTAATTACAATACATTCATGTACTAACTTGCAAGTGAATATCTCAATTTTATGTTATCAATCCCTTTAATAATGGAGTGGAGGTGGTGAGGGTGGGGGATTGAAAAGTACTAGAAAGAAATCTGGGGCCTTGGTTTCTAGTATATACACCAAATCGTAAGTTTCTGTACTCTAATCAGCTTGCTTTACTTATTTTTCCCTATTTACCTCTACTTAGCCAACACTCCTTCAACGAAATCTTGTCAAAATGTAATCTAGTTTTTTTTATTTTTTCATAAAGCTCAGTTGCAAAATGCAATACCTTGTTTCTTAAAATTCGAAGGATTTTTTTTAATACGTTATTTTTTCCCTAGCAATACGATGAGACGGTTAGTTTTTTGTTAATAATGAAAATGAGTATTTTTTATTTCCAAATTCATAAGTACACATGTACCAACGATTGCTAACCTATAAACCTGTATAATTTTTTTTTTGTATCTTTCTATATAAATATGAATACTTAGATTAAATTTATATTGTCTTCTAAATATAATGTTTTAAGTTTTAGTTAAAAATGGAAATAGTAAATATTGTAATACAAATACTACAAGTTTTAAAGGCGAGGATTAATAATATGATAAAAACATTTTATTGTTTAAAAACAAACATTTTTATCCTTATAAATTTATAAAATCGTAATTAATGTATTTACAGTTTCTCAAATATAAAACATACAATACTGTACGCGCAACCGATCTAAGCTGTAAGGAATGGAACTGGTGGGGAATAACAGAGAGAAAGAAAATGTAAACATTTTAAAATATATTACCAGAAAATACTAGTAATTTATTCAAACTTTTACAAAATACTTATCACAAATAAGTTTAAAACATATATCTTTCTTATATCAATTATAACAAAGAATATGCCCATTATGAACAGTACAACTGTTATTATAATGTTATTTTTAATTTAAATTATCCTGCTCAATGAAACCCAAAGATAATCAAAACAAAAGCACTTACCGATATAGCAGTAACACAAAACTTTAGAACATCCACAGACACGTGTTTCGGCATCTATGCCTCTTCGGTGCGGCTTTTTCTAAAGTTCACAATCAACTGAAATATGTAAGCAAATACTCGTGTTATAACTATCAAAGGATTACCAGAACAGGGTATTAAAAATTATATTTTTAATATCCTGTCCTGGTAATCCTTTGATAGTTATAACACGAGTATTTGCTTACATATTTCAGTTGATTGTGAACTTTAGAAAAAGCCGCACCGAAGAGGCATAGATGCCGAAACACGTGTCTGTGGATGTTCTAAAGTTTTGTGTTACTGCTATATCGGTAAGTGCTTTTGTTTTGATTATCTTTGGGTTTCATTGAGCAGGATAATTTAAATTAAAAATAACATTATGATAACATATTGAACAGATTGGGCCGTTACTTGATGAAAATCCATGATAATAATTGGGAAGAAAACTATATTAGTTTTTGATTTTCACTTTATTTCTTGTCAACATGACAATTGTTTCGCCACACAGTGGCTTCTTCAGATATTGAGTACTGGTATACTAATTTTACAATGCACAAACTATATGGTTTTATACAATTTTGATGTAATCCTAATCTTAATTGCTAAGCGGAAAAGTACAATATAATTTTAATTACTAAATGGAAAGGTACATATAGTTCTAGGAAATTTATTGAATCTAATTTTAATAAGTAAATAAATTTAGTAAGGGAGATGAGTTTGTTTCAATTTGGTCATTTAATAAAATATCAGACGACTTTAGTTTATTTATTTCTAGAGATTCTAGTAAATCGAGTTTTAACCCTTTTTTCTCGGTGTGTAAAATTTTAAACTCTTCGTTGAACACGTGACCTACTTCTATTAGGTGGTTAGCATAAGTTGAGTCTGTTTTATTACTGATGTAACTTCTTTTATGTTCTGACAACCGTTTAGGTAAACGGTTGTCAGAACATAAAAGAAGTTACATCAGTAATAAAACAGACTCAACTTATGCTAACCACCTAATAGAAGTAGGCCACGTGTTCAACGAAGAGTTTAAAATTTTACACACCGAGAAAAAAGGGTTAAAACTCGATTTACTAGAATCTCTAGAAATAAATAAACTAAAGTCGTCTGATATTTTATTAAATGACCAAATTGAAACAAACTCATCTCCCTTACTAAATTTATTTACTTATTAAAATTAGATTCAATAAATTTCCTAGAACTATATGTACCTTTCCATTTAGTAATTAAAATTATATTGTACTTTTCCGCTTAGCAATTAAGATTAGGATTACATCAAAATTGTATAAAACCATATAGTTTGTGCATTGTAAAATTAGTATACCAGTACTCAATATCTGAAGAAGCCACTGTGTGGCGAAACAATTGTCATGTTGACAAGAAATAAAGTGAAAATCAAAAACTAATATAGTTTTCTTCCCAATTATTATGATAACAGTTGTACTGTTCATAATGGGCATATTCTTTGTTATAATTGATATAAGAAAGATATATGTTTTAAACTTATTTGTGATAAGTATTTTGTAAAAGTTTGAATAAATTACTAGTATTTTCTGGTAATATATTTTCATTTGTTTCTATTGTTATAGAGCTTTTACAGTTCCAGGAAGTTGCATTTGCATATAATTATATTGATAATTATCCCTTTACGGGGAATTTCCTATAATCTAATTTTAATTTTTAATATCCTGTTCTGGTAATCCTTTGATAGTTATAGCACGAGTATTTGCTTACATATTTCAGTTGATTGTGAACTTTAGAAAAAGCCGCACCGAAGAGGCATAGATGCCGAAACACGTGTCTGTGGATTTTCTAAAGTTTTGTGTTACTGCTATATCGGTAAGTGCTTTTGTTTTGATTATCTTTGGGTTTCATTGAGCAGGATAATTTAAATTAAAAATAACATTATGATAACAGTTGTACTGTTCATAATGGGCATATTCTTTGTTATAATTGATATAAGAAAGATATATGTTTTAAACTTATTTGTGATAAGTATTTTGTAAAAGTTTGAATAAATTACTAGTATTTTCTGGTAATATATTTTCATTTGTTTCTATTGTTATAGAGCTTTTACAGTTCCAGGAAGTTGCATTTGCATATAATTATATTGATAATTATCCCTTTACGGGGAATTTCCTATAATCTAATTTTAATTTTTAATATCCTGTTCTGGTAATCCTTTGATAGTTATAACACGAGTATTTGCTTACATATTTCAGTTGATTGTGAACTTTAGAAAAAGCCGCACCGAAGAGGCATAGATGCCGAAACACGTGTCTGTGGATGTTCTAAAGTTTTGTGTTACTGCTATATCGGTAAGTGCTTTTGTTTTGATTATCTTTGGGTTTCATTGAGCAGGATAATTTAAATTAAAAATAACATTGTGATAACAGTTGTACTGTTCATAATGGGCATATTCTTTGTTATAATTGATATAAGAAAGATATATGTTTTAAACTTATTTGTGATAAGTATTTTGTAAAAGTTTGAATAAATTACTAGTATTTTCTGGTAATATATTTTCATTTGTTTCTATTGTTATAGAGCTTTTACAGTTCCAGGAAGTTGCATTTGCATATAATTATATTGTAAACATTTTTCCTAATTTATAAGCAACTATTCGCTCCGCAGGTAAAATAGGTTTATACATTAGCAAACGTTGGTTGTATATAAATTTAAAAATATAAAATATTATTGTTATTAACAAAAACCTTAAGTTGATGATCGCATCGCAAGGGAAAAAATAACGTATTTAAAAAAAAGTCCTCCGAATTTTAAGGAACAAGGAAGTTATTGCAATTTGCAACTGAGCTTTATGAAAAAATAAAAAAAATCACTTTTTGGCTCAATTACCAATACTTACATTATAATGCTTGTAAATAACTTTCTATAAAATATATATATTTTTTTTAAATTTATCACATGAAACGAATAGGTTTCAAATTGATACAGTCCAAATTTTAGCTCAAAATATGCATTTGTCAATTAACAATTGGCCAAAATGCAAAAAGTTAAATATCTCAAGTTCACGTTAACAAAAATGAACTTTCTTTTTTTTAATTAAAGGACCCAAAATTCTCTACCAGATCTGATAAAAAAACTTTATTATTTTTTTCAAAATGGCCGAAAAAATGCAATTGTTGTTATTTGAGTTATAAACAAATGTAAAAAATGTAACCAAAATTATATTTAAAAAAAATCTTTTTAATTTCGTTCGAAGGCTTGCGTCGAAATTTCATTTTGGACTTAATGGCATAAAATGGCGGGTATTTCAAATTTTAGATAACAAATGCAATTTTGGCCAATGGGTTCAATATTTTGACACCAACTATTCAGGGTCTCTTTATTACATCAAAAAGTATATTTTCTGTAAGTTCGATTCAAATTGGTTTAGTTGACGGTCTTCGGCACTAAAATGAAAAAAATACTGTTTTTTCTCGTATTTTCAGTTTTGTAGGTTATGTACGTACTTCAGAGACTTGAAACTAACGACGATTTATTGGCATTTTTATTACGAAGAGGCTGGTTTTTAGCTTGGCCCGATCCGACTTATAGAACCGAAGATATTCACATTTTAAGCTCGAAAAACGCAGTAAAGAAATTTTAATTGTTTATAAAAAAAAGTAGCACAAGGTTTTCGATGTCCAAAACTTAGGAATATACTCCCGGTGATACCCCAAACAGGATAAAGTCATAATCTTGCTGTATACAGACTATACCTATCTCTTAATTTTTTTGGCCTTTCGTTACTGCACTATAAGACCAAAATCGAAATGATGCTTTTTTAAACAACAACTATTATATAAAACAGTAAGGTTAAGGAATCTATTGCATCAATTATAAAACACCTTCGGCCAAACTGCTGCCTGTCTGGTAGGTACCGAGCATCGCATCGCAGAAACAAACAGAAGACATTCACCCCGTTCTTGGTACTAATTAAATTTAAAAAAAATATGTCCCCTCACGCACTAATCATAACACTCATTAAAAAATAATACACCCCCCAAAATATAAAGATTTATTTTTTGTTTTGATGGAAACGTTCGTCGTGGGTGATCAGGGCCATGGCGCGGCTACTGTCGGCCTTTGGCCGTTTACATATTTCAAATACCACATAAATATAGAAAAATAAATAATAAGAAAGCTGAAAACGTGTGCGGTATACATATTAAATGTGCCTACATGATATTCCGTACAGACGCCCAAATAAATACTGCGTGTATTTAATTATTTTCTATGCCCTTAATACACGAAACATGTCCATATATATACATATATACAAAGTGGTCCAAAATTGCTTCCCGATGTTTCTGTGGCTGATACTTTTTTATATAAACCTATTTCTGATAATGAATAATAACGAATAATAAGGAAGATATCCCCTTAAAATGTGGATAATAATCAGTTTATCTGCAATATCTTCCTACTCCCTTAGTATATCCAATTCATGTTTTAAACTTAGTCATAGGCCATCTGGACACTAGTTCACATGGTATAAGTCAAATCGTTTCTTCTATTTAATGTGTAGTTTTAGGGAACCTTTGTCAGTATTTTCCTCATAACTTTTTTTTTTCAAATTTCTGAAAGTTATTTCGCAATTCTTGCAACCATCGAGACATTAGAAATGATAACACCGTACATAAAACATAAACTTTTTCCGGCTTCGCCTCGTCCGGAAAGAGCTACGATCCACTCTCGATTGCGACACCGTTGTATTTCGACCTTAAATGAAAACTGGCAACTTGACCCCTTGTGATATATGCAACCCATATTACATTTGCATATATCAGCCTTTGCATATACGACAGTCTCACTCGACCTCGACACCGCTGTCTTTTGACCTTGAACGTAAACTGGTGACTCGACCCCCATATACGAACATAAACATTTCCAATGTTAAAACTAATTATCAGATCATTGCATTTCAATACACCAAGCCTTTCTCGAGCAACTTGTGTTTAAAAAACAACGTGTAACATTTTACTAATAAATCCTTTTTTCGCATTTTGACTGATAATATGCTATTTTACTAAATTCAAAATCGTTTAATAAAGTGGAACTTTACCACGTGAAAATGTTACTTTAATATATAGTAATGTCAGTGTTATACCTTCTCGTATTTTTCCTTGGATTGTAAAGGAAGTAAGCTCGAAGATGTTTCTAGAGCTGCATATAAAATGTCTTCAGAACATATTATTTGCAGTTTAAAGTGGGAATTAAAAAAATAAGGGAATAATCAAATTATTTACAAGTTTATGTAGGAATGAATGAAAGAAACATCCGTGTCCCTTCTACGCCTTCGTAACATTCACACTACAAGGCATGTTTAGTTCTCAGAATATGCATTTCTGGGCTGAGGAAAATCCTAGTGCAACAACACAAACCCGTGTTCAATATACTTTCAAAGTAAATTTATAGGCCGCAACTCTAGGGAATATGGTTGGATACCATATATACCCTGGAAATTTAAATGGCGATATATATGTATTACGATTTTTTGGAAAACACCTTGCGCTGAATATTAGGTAATATATCATTACGAAGGTGAAAAAATATGTTTTTTATGCATGAAGGCGCAACACTGCTTTATACCAGAACATGCAGAACATGGTTACACAACCACTATCCTAATAGATGGATTGGACGGGGTACAGACGCATGGATTAATTGGCCAGCTCGGCCTCCTGACCTAACTCCCCTTGATGTCCACTGTGTGAAGTTATCTATAATACTCAAATTGACACGATTGAACAGTTGAGAAAAAATGGATCAAGAGTTTACAATGCTACAGAATGACGAAGAAATTTTACACGGCGTTCAACGTTCCTTAAAAAAAGACTTAGATTGTGCATAATGGCAAGTGGAGGACATTTAGCACAATTTTTGTAATTAATAATTAGCTATTTTCTTGGTATAATAATATTTCAAAGCATTCTTTATGTGTAAAAGAATGTATTAATAAATTGTAAATGTGCTTTTTTTGTAAACACAAATTACTCGAGAACGGCTTGGTTTATATTATATTTGAAAAAAATTAAAAACTTATGAGGAGAATACTGACACACCTCCTAAAACTACACCTTAAAAAGATAAGAGTATTTGACTGGTATCAGGTAAACTACTGTGTCCACATAGCCATAGCCTATGACTAACTTTAAAATATGAATGTGATGTTTTAAAGTGTTGCCTTTTGAAAAGTGGGATCTAATGGTTATATTTTTTAAGTTTAGTAAAGAACGTCAAGGTCATCTTTGGTTTCTTACCCTATTTACCCCTATTTTTTTATAGCTTCGGGTCTAAAAAAATAAGCAATTTTTATTTCTACGATTCCTTTATTCGGTCTCAGTATTTTCGAGTAATTAAGCATTGAACGTGGAAGTAGCACATCTCTGAAACTGAGAAACAAAACATTTTATGGATCTAATGTGTAATGGCCGTGACAACTGAACATTCTAATAATGCAGGAAATGAGACCCATCTTTATCAAGGTAATTGAGTTTACGTAAACTTTTTGTTTCAGATATCCCCACAAAAAGAAATCTGGTGAAGTTAAGTCAGGTGATCATGCAGGCCAGTGTACTGGACCACCTCGTCCAGTCCTCCGCTCAGATTTATTTTTAACAAACTCAATTACCTTGATAAACATAAATCTTGTCCTAACGTTCTCGCTACCATTGTTATATTGGCATAATGGAATCTACAATGAAAATTTTCATTTCAGCTTTTCTATTATCGCAAAGGACTCAAAAAATAACATCAGACAAAACTACAATCCTTTTTAAATGAAGACTGAAATAAAGGAAATCTCCACACTGCGAGATATTGCAGATAAGACAAATATTTAGTTATTTCTTTTATTAACAACATCTTCATAGACTTTCCTAATCCATACACTGTTCTAGCTGGCTTCCCATTGCTGTCCAGCACGTCCGACAGTGTCATACCATCTGTCGCGGTTGTCTGTTAGGCGCAGGAACTCACCAAAGCTCTTTCCCATTATTTCATTAATTTCCAAGGTCTTCTTCGCCTCTTGAACAGTAAAGGGTATTATATTATTCCCTCCTCGGTTGATGTAATCAAAAATTGAGAAGATTCCGGAGAATACTATGCGGAAGAGTCACTATGGGGAGGTATTTTTTCGCTGTTGGTACAATGCGTTGTCCAGGAAAGAGCAAGCGTCTCCAGATTCACATTTGGCAAACATCAATACGCCGCACAGTGGGTTGAAAAACCCCAAAATCTAGTATTAATGTCAAAATCAAAGTGCAGCGAATGTACTCGCTTTTATAACGTCAATGTAGACAATACTTAAACATTATGACAGCGAATATTCGAGAGACTAGCTTCCAGCCTTCAGTTGACTTCAAATACCTGTAGAGGTTCTTACGCACGTTGTATTACGTCGATTTGTTAAGTAAACTTTGATAGATGTGTTTTGTTGTTAATTCTTCTATATTCTACTTTTTGGTTATGGAACCGTGTACTTGAGACACATGTTATATCATTGTTGAATAAAAACATTTATAAATCGTAATTGTAAATTTTATTTATAAATACTATGTTCGTAGAAATATATAAACTTTTAGTTGTGTATCGAGCCATATCAAGCACTTTTGTTCGCATAGTTAAAGTTAGTAATTATCACATATTTAAGGCACATTTAAATTTGTTGCGATTTTTTGCGATTTTCGTTACAAATGAATATTTTTACTATGCCGTGTGGTCCTAGACTGAGTTAACTATACCGCAAATAATGATCAAAACTTTACAACAAAAGTTGGCCATAACGAGCTCGTCAAATAAATACGACTGTCAATGTCTTAAGGTTTCTATACAGGATAATCAATAATTAGAAAAATGTGATTTACCTATCATTTGAAACAATTTATAAAGTTTTTTATATGTTCTACGGGAAGCGACCCAAAAAGAAACTTCAAAACTTGCCAAAGGACGCTTTAGATTTGTTAGTGCCACCTCCTGTCTCCGAATGTCAAAGTGATGATGATGACGGTGACGATGGTGGCGATAATTTTGGTAACGAGCAATCATGTCATTCTGCTTTTAATTAATTAAATTTGTGTACTACTTAATTTTGTACATCATACTAAATATATTTGTAATTTTCTTTACCTACTTCCGAACTTTACTCAGTTATTTCGATTCCAACCATCTTAAGTTATCAGCAATATTTTTCCTGCAATTGTGAGATTATTTCAGAATAGTTTCCTAGGTTTCAGAATTTTGGTTGGACATTGCTTACTCTCACCCCACTGTGCACCGTCTTAACAGTCCATGTCTCAGAGGTGTAAATAAAGATGGAGATAACAAGTCTGATCTTTGTACGTTTCATGGTATCCCTGTCAAATGCTCAACTGGCAAGTCGCTGATCTTACCATCTCTAAAATGTAGTTAGTGAACGGATCAGCATGTTTTAAACGCATCATAATAAGCAAATTTTGTGATACCTCAAGTGGGTGCACCCGTGCGTAATTCGTGTCTCACCTATACTGACATCAAATTATGTCGTATTTAATATAATACCATGGTGATTCGTGCAATTCTAAAAGACTAACGGACTAAGGGGCGCTAAGATTAGGCAAACCAACGATTCACGTGTTCGACTGTACTCCCTGTTGCGTATAGTGTAAAACAGTGGCAGCTACTCGTTCTAACAAATATAAAACATTGGAATAAGACTGTGACAAATACTTAACAGAATACTCATAAATTTAACAGAGATATGTTACTTAGATAACAACTCCAACACCACAGGTGGTGATGGTAGTATAAAACGAACGTAGTTTTAGTGCATTTATTGGTTGTGTTCCCTAACAACGCTAACAAGCATACGGCGATTATCTTTAGTGAGACTTTCATTCAGAAAAATTCGGGGATCTTCACAATTACGTTTCATATTATACAAACCTTTTCATTTATGAATTGGTACTGCAATAGCATATTTTAAATTAGAAAGAAAGGATGATACAATATTTTTAATATGCATTTATGCTTCTACCACTTTGAGCAGAATTCCTTCAAGAATAAAATAGAATTTATTTTTACCAATTTTTTTATGCGTTATCTTTATTAGGCATGTCTAAATAACAGCAATATTTATTTTACCAATTCATACAATTAAAATAAAACACAATTAATATTTGCTCCGCTCTTGTATAGTATTTCTATTGTCAATTTAAAAATTCAGTCTAAAGCGTCGTTACACCGTCATTACAATGTCTGTTTATGATAGAATAACACACGAGACCGCAAATATATTCGTATACGAGTATAGGTAAGATTACCTCAAACAAAAGTAGTCAATTGTTTACATAGCTCACCATTATAAGTCTCTTATACGCTCTTGGTTCATTCTTAATATTGCCGGTAACATAGCCGTAGGTTAAATGATATTTATTTACTTTTATTGAATATTTATGGAGTTGTTCATTAAAGCAACATTATTTATTATAAATGTAAAAAAACAGTAAAGCAATATTTACAATAATTAAAAAATGATTCTAAAAATTGTCGGTCGACGGTCATGACATCGCTCGTATTGTCCACTATTCCACTGTCGGTCTTCTTTTATGATTTTCAAACGGATTTTAGATAAACTATAAACAAAAGTTATAATAAAACATATAAGAACAGATACACTGAATTAATAAAAAAAAACCTTTAAATACGTGTGGCAACAACAAACTTCAAACAAAAATAGTTTCAATAAAAATATGACAAATAGACTAAAAGCGCTATTTTTATTTACATTTATTTTTTAAATCTAATTTACGTAAAGTTCGTTGAAGCTTGGCAGCACACTTTGTATTACAGTTTCAATATCCTGTATATTACTATTTTCAAATTTTACTCTAAAATTATAATAAAACTTAGTTTATATAAAACGAGACTTCACACGTGTTTACTAGGGTGTTCCTTATTTTTCGACTTTCATTTTCTTTGGTCTCACCCCCTAAAAGTTTACATTTGATATAACACCTAACCTGTAATATTTTCAAATAGCCCTTAACCCGTAAATTATTCTTTATAACCCCAAATGATTGTTATTTGGTATAAAAATAAAGTAAAATATCAACACCTATGATCCTTACCTATCTTATCATCACAGGTTTTTTTTTTTTTTTTTAATCACTTATTTAACGTCGGCCTATTTCCGCTACCAAGGCCAATCACCGACGCCAGGAGACGAGCTACCCCCAACCTGGAAATTTTGCCGAACCTCTTCTCTATCGAAGAGTAGGGATCTTTTACTTGCCTAACATTTAATAGACAAGGGACCGACTGCTTTACATCCCCTCCGAAGGATGGTATATCCACTATGTAACCCCCGCCTAAAGTTACATACCTTCTACGCATGCGCTGATATACAAGCCGTTAGAAGACGGAGCGAGAACGCTGTGTTTCCCTGGAGAGGTTCACCCATCCAAGTACTAACCGCGCCCGACGTTGCTGCATTTGCGTATCGAAATACGAGTATATGCAGACGTCTCTACGCTCGCTCCCATCACAGGTTTAAAAGTAAAAGATATTTTTTAAGTAGTATTTATTGTTCAAAATGACTGAAATATTTGCATTAATGTGTCTTTCTTACAACCTGGATACATTTTTTTGTGCTCTTGTACACTTCGCTTTTCGTCCTTTGTTAGGAGACCATGGACATCGTCCATTAACTTTACCGACCATTCGGCAATGTGATAGACAACTTTAAGTGACATTATTGTTTCTTTCCTTCTTCAATTCTTTGGGAATTTCACTGCCACATGTATGTTTTCTTTCTAAGCGGTGCTAGGGGAATCTACAAAATATATCACAATTAACCAGTATGTTACTGGTAAAAAACCTCTACGCCCGTGACGTTTACGTCAAAGGATCAGTTAAAGGTTGGTTTTGATAAATAAACAACACAAATAAGTATAAAAACTTGAAATTAAATATTTCGCCGACGTTTCGGAAATCTAATCTGTTTCCTTTCTCAAGGCTTTTTTTTTGAAAAATCTTTTTTGCTGTGTATGACAAATACACAGCTCTAAGAATGTTTGTTATATTCAATATCCATATATACTTACTATTTACATAGAACTGTTGATATAGTTAACAGTTTTTTAGTTTCTATACAATATTAAGTTTGTGAAGTTCTTCTTTTAACATTGGCAGCCAAGTTGTACAGACATCTACGGAACAATTCGACACGCAATTATCCTCATTCAATAATATTATCGCGGATTCTTTTATTTTTCTTTTTTTGCTATCTGCCTCTTTTGTTAAAATTTTTGCCGAGTCCCAGTTTATTCTATGTCCGTTCTCCCACGCGTGTTCGCAGATCTTGGACCTCTGAATTTCATTTTTTCTGATATAATTTTGATGTTCGCCCAATCTTACACTAAAAGGTCTGGATGACTCACCCACGTATTGTTTGTTGCACTCACACGGAATACTATAAATGCAGTTTTTTGAATTTTGCTCGTGGTTTGTTGGTTTCGTCTTTGTCAGAATAGATCTTAAAGTGTTGCTTGTTTGAAATACCGTCCTAATATCAAATCTATCACCGATGCGGCGCAACTTTTCGGATAATCCGCATACATAAGGAATTAACGCTGTGTAACGTTTTTCAGGTTTTTGTCGTACCTGATTGCTATTTTCAATATTTATGAAGGTTTTATCGACAAAACCCCCAGGGTATTGGTTATTAATAAGAACTTCCTTTATAAACCGCTTCTCAGTGTTTAGTATCTCATCATTAGAAGAAATGATTTTGGCCCTATCATACAAACATTTTACAACACCCCTCTTAACGTGCATCGACTGATTTGAGTTGAAATTTAAATATCTGTTGGTATGTGTTGGTTTTCTATAAACACTTGTTTCAATTGTACCATTTACTCTTTTAATTAAAACATCTAAAAATGGTAATTCATTTCTAGTTTCCTTTTCTAAAGTGAATTTAATGGAAGGTTCTTTATTATTTAAATGATCCAAAAAATTATCTAGTAAATCAATACCATGAGGCCAGATTGCAAAGATATCATCTACGTATCTCCACCAGATAACCGGTTTGTATGCACAATTTTGAACATGCCTAGTCTCAAAATCCTCCATAAATATATTGCTTAAAATCGGTGACAATGGAGAACCCATTGCCATACCGAAATCCTGCTGATAGAAATCATTTTCTAATTGAAAATAAGTTGTTTTTATACACATAGTTAAAAGTTCCATTATAGTATTTACACTCAATTTAGTTCTCGCTTCCAAATTATTTTCATTTAACAATTTGTCTTTGATTATTTTTAAAGTTTTGTCTACTGGGACGTTAGTGAACAGACTAACTACGTCAAAACTAACCATCAGATGTGTATTATGAATACTGTTTTCATAAACTTTTTCGATAAAATGTTTACTATTTTTTATATACGAGTCAGTATTTCCAGATAATGGATTAATAATTTTAAGCAAGAATTTCGCCAAATTGTGGCATGGCGAATTAATGGAACTAACAATTGGTCTTAATGGGACACTTTGTTTATGTATTTTCGGTAAGCCATAAAAATGAGGAGGCTTGCTATAATGCGGTGTAAGCTTCCGTCGTTCAAAGTCATTAAAATCATTTTTGTATTTAAATAAAGTTCTATAAATTTTGCCCTCAATTGATTTTGTTAGGTCTTTACTTAATTTTGAGTATGGTCCTTCATTGATAAGTGTCATAATTTTCTCATCATATGTATTTTTATTTATAATGACTGTGGCATTACCTTGAGAAAGGAAACAGATTAGATTTCCGAAACGTCGGCGAAATATTTAATTTCAAGTTTTTATACTTATTTGTGTTGTTTATTTATCAAAACCAACCTTTAACTGATCCTTTGACGTAAACGTCACGGGCGTAGAGGTTTTTTACCAGTAACATACTGGTTAATTGTGATATATTTTGTAGATTCCCCTAGCACCGCTTAGAAAGAAAACATACATGTGGCAGTGAAATTCCCAAAGAATTGAAGAAGGAAAGAAATTAAGATAATGCCACAAATAACATTTAGACAATATTATTGTTTCTGGCCCATTCATATAATAATGTCACTGAAAGGTTATCTATCACATTGTCGAATGGTCGGTAAAGTTAATGGACGATTTCCATGGTCTCCTAACAAAGGACGAAAAGCACAAAAAAATGTATCCAGATCAGATTGTACGAAAGACACATTAATTCAAATATTTTAATCATTTTGAACAATAAACACTACTTAAAAAATATCTTTTACTTTTAAACCTGTGCTGTGATGATAAGGGTAGGGGTTGATATTGCTTTTACTTTATTTTTATACCAAATAACAGTCATTTGGGGTTATAATGAATAATTTAAGGGTATATTTGAAAATATTACAGTGGGGTTTTTATTTGCAAAAATAATATATTTTGCCAAATTTCACACCCCAGTCAGAACGAGAAGGGGTTCATCTAGGGGGCTGAAATTTTGGGGCTGTTATTCTTATATCAAATGTAAATGTTTTAGGGAGTGAGACCAAAGAAAAATGAAAGTCGACAAATAAGGGAACACCCTAGTGTTTACATTGGCTTATGTACTCTACAAAAGGCATCTAGAAGCATTCCAGCAAACTTTCATACATTTCTAGTAAAGTCTTGAACCATCTTTGTGTGGTAATCTAGACCAATGTAGCAGTTTATAGAACAGTCGTACTACCAGTGTCTCACAGATGGCGTGCAGAAGTAGCACACTACAGACATGTAGTTGCCTATCACCATTGCTACCTAGTTCCGGCTTCTGCCCCTAGGGGGAGTAAACGCATAACACTATTTTATATACACTCCCAATTTAAAAAAAAAATGTATACCTTAAACTTGCATTAGACAAAAAATGGTCTACATACATACACACACACACAAACAGACTTTTTAATTTGACATGTTGTTAAACATATTTCTGGATAAAAAAAAAATCTACTACGATTAATAAAAAATTTTGATTGAATCAAACAGGTGTAATAAAGATCGTAAAGCAGTTGCAGTATAATTGTAACAATTCACTTTCGGTAATTCTTGAGACCTCGATTAAAATAATAATATTACTATTATTACGGGTTATATAGGTATCCCTAGGAATAATGTATTATTGGCGTAAAATTAAATTTAGCATTCACCTGAACAGATATATGATATTTTATAGCGTTTTCGGCTGAACGCGCGATTTTTCGACCTGAATTTATCATATTTGGCTGGCATTTCTAATTTATCATGATTTCATGATCGGCTCTCCTACTGCGACGCATTATATTTTGAATTTGCCGACGTATATTTTTAATCCAAAGGCGAAGCATAGACAAACTAATTTATTTCTTGTGGATATATAAAAATATTTATATCAAAAAATTATATCCGGTTTATTTTAATTTCTTAAATATCACCTAAATAAGTGGTTTAAATAGATTGTTTTTATTTTGTCCTATTTAGTGTACATATTTGATTTAATCATATGAGTTATGTACCGAGTAGTAATTTCATTAAGTATTACAAAAAAAGTTGCGGAGAAATTCGGTTAAATTCAATTTCAGATTTTAACATAGTATACAGTGTCCCAAATTGAGGCTGCATATATTGCTATCTCTGTTAGTATAATAGACGGCAAGTCAATTAAACGGAGAAGATTTTTTAAGCAATTTAATAGTGCTTTTAAATATGATTTACGTATCTAATTTTTTAAATAATTGGGAAAAATCACAATCGAGCATTTTTCCTTATAGTGGAATAAAAAAAGAACATTGACGTGTAGAGTTTTGAAGTTCCAAAGCCTATTGCTTTTTTTACGAACAATTTTGTTTTTTGAAAAGCGTTTTTTTAGGTGAAAACGAGAATATCTCCGGTTCTAGAGGTCCGATGCAAGAAACTTCACAATTAAAATTCCAACAAATCTGCGTTGGTTTTGGGTCATCTGAGTACATACATAACGTAAAAAATCGGTAAAGGTGTTTACACAGAACTTCCCTCTTTATTTGTGCATGGCGGTCACTCTAAAAAATTAATAATTACGAAATGACACTGAAAATAATAATCGGAATATAGTTATCACTATTATTACAAAGAAAACATGATAAGTTTTGGTCAAAAAAATATACATAGTGCTCATCCAACATCAAAAGTTCAATACTAAATGACAGGTGCCAAATATGAAAGGGTTGCGCAAATACCTTTACAAATGTCCACCATGACTGAATTTCTTGGCATGACCACCCTGTACATTTTTCAATAAAAGTATAATAGGTGCATATGCCAAATATTATTGCCATCTGTCACATTTTCAATTCCTCATTCACGTGGAGTGGAAGTATAGTGGTGGTTAGAAAATTTAATTTTTTTTTAATTTTTCAAAAATGTTGGTAAAAAAATTTCCATAATTTTTTTTCTTCTGAAATGTGTTTAGAATGTCATGGAAATTTTAAATTTGTGCAAAAAGAATTTTTTTTTTTTATTCTAGTGGTAAAATATTTTTCCAAGATGATAAAAAAATTTTTTTCCGAAATAGGTTTGGAATGTCATGAAACGTGGAAATTTTAATTTTGAGCAAAAACTAATTTTTGATCTATTCTATAGTAGTGATAAATAGATTAAACCTTTTTTCAAAAAAAAAAAATTAATTTGTTTTTGTTGAAATAGGTTTAGAATGCCATGGAAACGTGGAAATTTTGAATTTGAACAAAGAAAAAAAAATCCATCTTGTTTTAGTGGTAAAATTTTTTCGAAAATTGTAAGTTTTCTAAATTTTTATTTTCTTAAATAGATTTAGAACGCTATGAAACGTGAAAATTTTAAATTTGAAAAAAGAAAAAATTTATTTTTGAAATAGGTTTAGAATGCCATGAAACGTGGAAATTTTAAATTTGAACAAAGAAAATTTTTTTTCATCTTAGTGGTCAAAATTTTTTCAAAAATGGTGAAAAAAATTTTTTTTCTGAAATAGGTTTAGCGTGTCCGGAAACGTGGAAATTTTAAATTTGAGCAAAAAAATTTTTTTTTCACTATTTATTCCCTTTAGACGGTCCACCCTGTATATTTTCCAGTGAAATTTGAACCATTTCTTCGCCGACAGTAGCGTCAACTACCTACCAAGTTTGACTGCTCTCCGTCAAGTAGTTTTTTTAGTTAATGCACCAACAGACAGACAGACAGACAGACAGACTGACGAAATTGGAAAAACCTATATTTTCGTAATCTACGTGTTCTGAAACGTC
Organism: Stenurella melanura; assembly: GCA_963583905.1. NCBI lineage: Eukaryota > Metazoa > Arthropoda > Insecta > Coleoptera > Cerambycidae > Stenurella > Stenurella melanura. The sequence continues at coordinate 167,739,819 of OY757311.1, read as the reverse complement.
AAAATCCGAAAAATCTCGGAGGGTGATTTTTTCTCGAATACAATACTTCCCTTCGGTATGCGAGGGAAGTAAAAATGGAATAAACTGCCTAAAAAGTGTTTTTTTCATTTTAACGCCCAGGGACTTCAAGAGTTCCGATCGGTTACAAACTTTCAGAAAATATGCCTTTGGTTGGAAACAAAACATCCTGAAATTTTGATGCCCAAATATTGAATGTTCCCACACAAATGAATTTTATTATCTAAAATGTGAATTGCGCGCCATTTTGTGCCATTGCCATCCAAAATGGATCTTTTTTTTCAAAATGTAGTTCTGGACGCCAGATTTTCGATGACATTGAAAAAGAATTCATTTAAAGTCATTTTAGCCACTTTTTTGGCATTGATTTATAAACCAAATGAGAACAAATAGATTTTCTCGGCAATTTTGAGAACATTTTTGAACAATTTTTATCAGAAAAGAAAGAGAATTGGGAGAACTTTACTTATAAAAAAAAAGTTAATTTTAATCCATCTGAACTCGAAATATTTAACTTTTATCATCTTGTAAAAAGATAAATAGCAGTAAATACACACACAAAGAAACAGAGTTGTCTCTGAACACAATAAATATTTGACATTAGTCAAGAATAATAAGGTTATAATTTTATAAAGAGAAGTTAGCAGAATATCAAATTCCCCTAAAAACATGCGTTAACTACCAAGTTAAATAAGCCGGGAACAATTGAGTACGGTGCAAGAAAACGAAAGGTAATCTTGATATATATAAATTTTTAAAAAAAGCTATTCAGGCTAATTAACAACAATGAAATGTAAATGCTTAAAAATTAGTACATGTTTTTTGGGAGTTTCGTATGAAGCAAATATGTTTTGAAATGATACAGTTCAAATATTAGCCAAAAATAGGCATTTGTTAATTAACAATTGGCCAAAATGCTAAAAGTTAAATATCTCATGAACAAAAATTAGTTTGTCTCTATAGGACCTCTAGAGCCGGAGATATTCACCTTTTTACCTAAAAAAACGTTGTTCAAAAAACAAAATCGTTCATAAAAAAAACACGATAATAGGCTTTGAAAGTTCAAAACTCAGATATATACTCCTGGTGATGCCCGGTGATGCCCCAGAAGGTATTGTTATGAATACACCCCCTTGGAACTGGAGATGATACGCATATGCCTACTAATAGTGGCTGGAAGCTTGTAGAAGGAGCCATGGACTTTTCTAGAGTGTGGTTGGAGAAGATTCTTGATTGTTTCTAGATGGATCTAGAGAGTCAAATTCGGAGTATATAAGGCGCGATTACCAGCGCGGAAGGAGAAGTTTATTAAGAAGGAAAAGTGAACAAGTTGAAAAGTGAAAAGTGAGGTTAAATATCAAGTAAACAAAGTGTATAGGTTATTTTGAATTTGAAGTATTGTATAGTCAGTAAATTGTTAAATAATGTGTTAGTGGTGTTTATCTCTCGTTGAAATTATTTAGAACCCACGGATTCATACAGGGTGTTTCCTAAAAGGTGGAAAACACGCAACAGTATGTAATCATAATATTGCTGTTACAAGACTATGCATATCTTATCGTTTATTTGGTATTTTTTTACTGCGCTATTAATTTAATTTGTAACGTCATTTCTACTTACATGTTTCTCGTTGCCTAAAATTGTAGATTTTCAAGGGGTTACCTCGGTGGTTTGACAAAATATATTTTTTTAAATATTTTTTACAGAAAAACTAAGAGAAAAAATGTTATTTTTGACTTATTGACTACAACTTTTTTTTTGTATGGACACCGTAGTGAATTTTTGTGTACTCGATAGTACTTTTAATTGTCGTATTAGTAGTTTTTGCCCGGAACACACATGAAACATCTCATACATTAAAATATAAATTTTATTTTTTTATTACCTCAACATATTGAATATTTGAGAAAAAAAATACATTGAATCTTTCTCGATATGAGAATTCAAACGATATGCCAGTTGATATGCCCTTACATTTGAAAAGAAAATTAAGGGTGGTTACACTTCACACTGTATATTCAGTAACACAATTTATTACAATTAAACTTCTACACTGGATATAATATGGTATAATAGTAAAGTATAATGAAATTCTATTGCATTTGTCATAATGTAAAAATAACTAGATATATAATTGTTGCACATTCTATAGAATACTCTTCGCAGTTTTTCTTTTTTGTAAATATTAGTTTTAGACATCATTTGTTTAATTACAAAACATAAAAAAATATATTTTTCAAATATAAAAAAATTCTAACTTTTTTATTTATTGGTCGATTTTGTTCAAATACAATAGAGTTCTTCCTCTACCTAAACTGACTTTACTGTCCAAGTTTCAATACAATCGGACTTTTCGTTTTTAAGTTATCGTGCTTACGAGAAACGTGACAAATGGATGGACATTTTGAAAGTTGTTCAAAATTCGATCACCAACACAGTGACATGAAATGTTTTTCTCTACGAGCAATATTACCGGTTTTATAAATATGCCGATCGAATGCAATATACTCTTCGTTTTGTATTTGCCAAGAGTATAATAATACCGTATTATAAGTTGTATTTAATGTAAAAAGGAATAATTATGTGTGTTTATCAATTATAGTAAAAAGTTTTGTGGAAGAACAGTAATAACTGAACTACCTACGCTCAATAAAGAGCATTTATTATTATTATTAATATTATTGCATTCATCTTTTTGCCTAATTTTGTGGCGTGCGGTATATACTGTGAGGAAACACTTCAGTTTTCTCAGCTATTATTATTATTATTATAAACTCTTATGTCTGTTGGATTTTGATGTACATAAATAAATAAATGAAATGAATATACCTATAAAAAGTGTGAAAGGTTTTCATTTGCTTAATACCTCTAAATATTTTTCTAAGAATATAAAATATATTTAAAAAAAAACTACATACTACATACTATACGAAAAACAATGATCACGAAGAGTATAACAAACATTATCATACATTACGCTCATAGATCTATTAAACTGTTAAAAACTTGCTAGCACCAAATGTTACTAATATCTCACATGTCATCCATATTGAACAGGAATTATATATAATTTAAAAAGTGCCATTAATATCGATGATGGAAAAACGCTTCGTGATATAAAAAAAGAGAAAAATTTAAGGATAATTTTTTAACCGATCCCTAATTACTTGATTTATAATCGGATTATAATTACGTTCGTTAATTTAAAACCAGCATTTCGAATTCCCAGCCTACCGCTGTCTAAAAATTGCCTAGTCACTATAAAGAAGAGAAACAACTAATATTCGAGAAACATTAATCTAGCTGGCATCAAACATTTCGATGGTTTGACATATCCGAGGCTCAAACAACACTTTTGCTGCTGACTCACACTCTAATGACGGCCAAAGGCCGACAAAGAAGAACTTCACCATGCATATTACACTCTTCCGAAGATCACGACTGTGAGGGATATTTTTAACCATGTTAAAAAAAATTTAACGCTAAACGCTTCAACACATGTCTAACACTTGTTCATGTCAGAAGTTTTTAAAATCGACATCTTATCGGAATGTGTTTATCAGGTAATTGGATCCAATAATTATTAATACTGGGGCTGACCTTGCGTCTGACAGGATGACGGCCCCTATTTTGATTTTCATTATTTTGTTATCTCCACCACTTAAAGGAAGGGACCCGAAATTGCACCATGATGAACTCTTGTGAATTTAATATTCAACTATTAATAGGTCAACATACCCGTGAATATTAATCATTTTATTTATTATTATGACTGATTTGAGAAATAGTTTTTTTTGTGCAATAGGTTCGTAATACACTTGATTTTGTGTGAATTCGCTATGCTACTTGGAATTTGTGTACTGAGTGGACTGTAATTAGATCTCAAAAGTGCATAATAGGGTATACCTTAAAAAAATTAAGTAATATGATTGCAGCAAAATGGTTACCCTGGGATTTCTTGGGTCGCTGAACACGAATATGATATTCAATATGCAGAAAGACAGATTGAATATGGCTAACCTTAACGTAAATTGAAAAATTGTGCAAAATTCATTAAAAGCACAGGCACACAAAAAAAAATGTTTCTAATCTTTTAACCAGACCACTCTACTCTTATGTATTTTAAGTCGCTGATTCCAAATCTGGCATCAGAATTGTGTCCACCAATTTTTACTTCCCTCGCATACCGAAGGGAATTATTGTATTCGAGAAAAAATCACCCTCCGAGATTTTTTCGGATTCTGACGTTTCAGAACACGTAGATTCCGAAAATATAGGTTTTTCAATTCCGTCAGTCTGTCTGTCTGTTGGTGCATTAACTAAAAAACTACTTGACGGAGAGCAGTCAAATTTGGTAGGTAGTTAACCCTACTGTCAGCGAAGAACTGGTAGAATTTTCACTGAAAAATATACAGGGTGGACCGTCTAAACGGAATAAATAGTGAAAAAAATTTTTTTTTGCTCAAATTTAAAATTTCCACGTTTCATGACGCGCTAAACCTATTTCAGGAAAAAAAAAATTTTTGAAAATATTTTTCAATCATTTTTGAAAAAATTTTTACCACTAAAAAAAATTTTTTTCTTTGTTCAAATTTAAAAGTTCCACGTTTCATGGCATTCTAAACCTATTTAAAAGAAAAAAAAAATCGGAAATTTTTGAAAAAATTTTTACCACCAAAATAGATAAATTTTTTTTTTTTCAAAATTTACAATTTCCACGTTTCATGGCATTCTAAACGTATTTCAAAAAAAAATTTTTTTTGAAAATTTTTTTACCAACATTTTTGAAAAAAATTTTACCACTAAAAATAGGTGGATTTTTTTTTGTTCAAATTTAAAATTTCCACGTTTCTTCCACAATTTTCTTGAAAAAATTTATGTATTCATCACTGTAAGTACTTATTATAGAATAGAAGAAATTTTTTTTTTGCACAAATTTATGATTTCCACGCGTCATGACATTCCAAAACTACTTCGGAAGAAAAAAAATTGTAACATTTTTTTACCATTTTGGAAAAAAAATTACCACTAGAATAGATGGAAAAAAATTTTTGCTCAAATTTCAAATATACACGTTTCATGACATTCTAAACCTATATCAGAAGAAAAAATTTTGAAAATTTTGTAACCAACATTTTGGAAAAATTTCAAAAAAATTATTTTTTTTCTTTGTTCAAATTTAAAATGTCCACGTTTCATGGCATTCTAAGCCTGATTCAGAAAAATAAAAATTTTGAAAATTTTTTGAAATTTTTTTTTTTCCAACATTTTTGAAATTTTTGTTACCACTAAAATACATGGATTTTTTTTTATTTCTTCAAATTTAATATTTCCACGTTTGATAGCGTTCTGAATCTATTTAAAAGAAAAATTAGAAATTTTGTTTACTATTTTTTAAAAATTTTGCCACTAAGATAGAATTTTTTTCTTTGTTCAGATTTAAACTATCCACGTTTCCATGACATTCTAAAACTATTCAAACAAATTTAAAAATGTTTTTGAAAATTTTTTAGAAAAATTTGAAAACATTTTTAATTTATTTATCACTACTATACAGGGTGTTGCATCATGAGAGGGACATAGCTTAATAGGAGGTAGAGAACATCAGTGGTAACCGGAACCTCCCATAGAAATGTCTCATTGGGCCTTCACTACGAAATTACAGGGTGTTAAATAATTTTTGGCCAAACCTGTTTTTTGTCATAACTTTGACAGGAAATGAAATAACGGATTCATATTTGGTACGGCTAATGTACAAACGAGCTCCAAGAGGTACATGTATAAAAAAAAATATATCCAGGTCCGGACTCACTATAATTTATGTTTCTTCTTTGCATCAATAAAACATCACCCTGTATATATTTTTTTGAAATTTCGATACGATATTCGAAAAGAGCAAGAAAAAACAAACAAAATGGCCTATTTCATTTTTTTGTTACACCTTCGTGGTTATTTAAATACGTTGTTAAATGTGCAACCCTATTAAATGAGAGGCACGTGAAATAAATAGTTTTATAACTAAAATTTGCAAAAATTCTATTGAGCCTAGGTGGTCTGGGTGAATCCTAATTCCGGCACGTTTTAAAGGTCCATTTTGGTAAAAAACTGTGGTCCTAATAAGTAATCGGGTATGAAATAACAAAATTTTTAATCAATCACAGTAGGCTTGTTCAAAGTGACAGATAATAAAATAAAAAAATCTCCTAAACAGTTGAATAATTGTTTGTTAGTAATTTAATGTGTCAATAATCCGCATTTAGTTAGTGAAAACTTGTGAAAATATTTTAACTATGCCAGTAAAATTTACAAACGGGGAATATGCTGACATAATATTCATCTATGGTTTCTGTAATGGAAATGGTAGGTCGGCGGAAAGAGAATATCGGCTGCGTTTTCCTGGTCGTCGATGCCCTAATCATAAAACCTTTAGTACGGTGTTCCAGTATGCAAGACAACACGGAAAGTTTCCAACTTCTGCAGTTGTGGAGCGTGTTTTACAACAAGGTGTGCAGGAACAAAACAATATTATAAACGTAGTTCAAGAAAACCCAAATATGAGCACTAGACGAATCAGTTTGGCAACTGGTATTCCTCATTGGCGAGTATGGAGAACCCTAAAAACAGAACGTTACCATCCATATCATATCCAGCAGGTACAGCGTCTTCAACAAGGCGACGATATCCCCCGCCTGGAATTTTGTCGTTGGTTGTCTAATCATCGCCCAGTCATTTACAGAACCTTATTTACGGATGAGGCACAATTTACAAGGGATGGAGTAAATACTTCACGAAATAATCATAAATGGGCACAGGAAAACCCACATGCGGTACGCCAACGCCGTTCGCAACACAGGTTTTCTGTAAATGTTTGGGTCGGACTTGTGAATAGACATTTGATAGGGCCACATTTTTTTGAAGAAAGATTGAATGGTGAAATTTACTTTGATTTTCTTCAAAACATTTTACCGAATATGTTAGAAAATATCGGTATAAGAGGCATGTTGTTTCAGCATGATGGGGCCCCACCACATTTTAACCTTCAAGTAAGAGAACACTTAAACAATGTGTATCCTAATAGATGGATTGGACGCGGGGGTCCACATGAATGGCCACCAAGATCTCCTGATTGTAACCCTTGTGATTACTTTTTATGGGGCCACTTAAAAAATGAGGTTTATAGCATTGAAATTGAAAGTAGACAACATTTAATCCAGCGCATCGTTACAACCTGCGACGAAATACGGAATAATCCAGAAATGATACGTCGAGCAATTGGTGACCTTTCTAAACGCGCAAGAAAATGCACAGAATTTGGGGGAGGACATTTTGAAAATTTACTTTAGTGTCAATTACGTTTTATTTTTAAACACATTTAGTTATTGTTTTGTTATTTATTGTTAATTGAATGGAAAATATTTTATTTATTTAGATTTTAGTTTGTTCTCTTCCAATTTTTATTAAGTATAAAATGTTGATGATTTTCTTGATCAAAGTAACTGGTTGCTTAGGCCTAAATGGTTTAAATTATCTGTCACTTTTATTCTTTGAACAAGCCTACTGTGATTGATTAAAAATTTTGTTATTTCATACCCGATTACTTATTAGGACCACAGTTTTTTACCAAAATGGACCTTTAAAACGTGCCGGAATTAGGATTCACCCAGACCACCTAGGCTCAATAGAATTTTTGCAAATTTTAGTTATAAAACTATTTATTTCACGTGCCTCTCATTTAATAGGGTTCTGTAATCCATTTTCTTGCACATTTAACAACGTATTTAAATAACCACGAAGGTGTAACAAAAAAATGAAATAGGCCATTTTGTTTGTTTTTTCTTGCTCTTTTCGAATATCGTATCGAAATTTCAAAAAAATATATACAGGGTGATGTTTTATTGATGCAAAGAAGAAACATAAATTATAGTGAGTCCGGACCTGGATATATATATTTTTTATACATGTACCTCTTGGGGCTCGTTTGTACATTAGCCGTACCAAATATGAATCCGTTATTTCATTTCCTGTCAAAGTTATGACAAAAAACAGGTTTGGCCAAAAATTATTTAACACCCTGTAATTTCGTAGTGAAGGCCCAATGAGACATTTCTATGGGAGGTTCCGGTTACCACTGATGTTCTCTGCCTCCTATTAAGCTATGTCCCTCTCATGATGCAACACCCTGTAGAATAGACGAAAAATTTGGTTTGCTCAAATTTAAAATTTCCGCGTTTCATGACATTCCAAACCAATTTCGAAAAAAAAAAAATTGCATCTTTTGTTACCAGTTTGGAAAAAAAATTAACACTAGAATAGATGGAAACTTTTTTTACTCAAATTTCAAAGTTTCACGTTTCATGACATTCTAAACCTATTTAAAAAAATGTGTAATTTTTAAATCTTAAACTTCTTTTACCACTATTATAGAATAGACGGAAACTTTCCTTTTTGCTCAAATTTAAAATTTCTACGTTTGACATTTTAAACCTATTTCAGATGAAAAAATTTAAAATTTTTTTTTAACATTTTTGAAAAATTAAAATAAAAATGAAATTTTTTAACCACCACTATACTTCCACTCCATTACGCGAATGTTAGATTGGCAATAATATCTGACATATACACCTATTATACTTTTATTGAAAAATGTGCAGGGTGGTCATCCCAAGAAATAATTCAGTCATGGTGAACATTTGTAAAGGTATTTGCGCAAGCCTGCCATATGTGGCACCTGTTTATTAGTATTGAGCTTTTGCTGTTGGATGAGCAAACTGTATATTTTTTTGACCAAAACTTATCAAGTTTTCTTTGTAATAATAGCAATAACTATATTCCGATTATTATTCTCAATGTTATTTCGTAATTATTAATTTTTTAGAGTGACCGCCATGCACAAACAACGAGGGAAGTTCTGTGTAAAGACCTTTACCAATTTTTTTTTGTTCAAAAATAGTTCAAAAATGGGTCAACAGGGCAAGTTTCGAAAAATTGGTCAAAGTGCAAAAAAAATTGCTCAGCAGTAACTGTAAGTAAGCTATTTTTTAAACTCAATACCCATATTATATAAACAACAGTTTACAGGTTATAAAAGCCCCTTAAACGATAAAGTCCAGTGTATAACGTTGAAAAATCTGAAATAATTTTTTTTGAGTGGATTTTTTGGATTTTCAATTTGATCACAATCTACCCCGAGGGTGCTGTATAACTACCCCCAGATAAGAGGTAAAGAAATTATATAAAAAAACATTTTTAAGAAAAAGCTTTTATTTTACAAATACTTTTGTACTAAAAAGCAAAAAAAAAAATGTTTAAATTTGTACACCTAAAAACCAAAAGCTTTGGGGACGGTCAAATAGCACTACTGCATAGTTACTTTGCTCATTTGACCGTACCCAAAGCTTTTGGTTTTCAGGGGTCTGAATTTAAAAAAAATATTTTTTACTTTTTAGTACAGTTTTTTTAAATAAAACCTTTTAAATATTTTTTTATAAATTTTCTTTTTAACTTTTTAGTCTTTACGTATTTTGCAGAGAGACAAAACCCTTCCATTTGATACCCATGTCAAGGGAGTCGCGAGGAAAAACATAATTTGACATCCTAGAACGTCCGCCATATTGGATTTAGAATGACGTTACATAGTTTATCGTATTTTACTCGTCAAATTTGATACCCATATCAAGGGGATTGTAAAGAAAAATATACTCGGCCATATTGGGGCATCCGCCATATTGAATTTAGAATGACGTCACGCAGTTCATCGTATTTTACTCATCAAACCCTTTCATTTGACACCCATATCAAGGGGGTTGTAAAGAAGAAAACTCCGCCATCTTGTGGCATCCGACATATTCAATTTAGAATGAAGTCACATAGTTTATCGTATTTTACTCGTCCAACCCTTTCATGTGACACCCATATCAAGGGGGTTGTGAAAAATAGGCGTCCGCCATATTGGATCTAGACCGGTAATGGCTATACCATGTTGCATTGTCACCGGATTTATACACCTGTCCGAATGAATCTACAGTAAGAGAGACACTGAGTAATCTTGCTCCCCTCCCCGCCTGGGATTGGGTTTCAGGTAAACAGCCAGTAGGTATACCTGCTGCAATTTAAAATAATACGCATTTCGTTTTTATTTAATATAGTGCGTTTCTCGATAAAACTTTTTATACTTTGGAAATGTTTCAGTAAATGTTTACAAAATATAATATCTGTAAAAGCCATCCCTGGAATTCAATAGGTAATTACGATCTCTGATTATAATGCGTACGAGTACCAAAGGACTCCGCACAAACCCACAGTGGATCAAAATTCTTAAAAGCTGGCCAACATTGCAAATTACCAACTTCTCAGAAGGTTCCCAAACAAGTTTTACCACGAAAGAGATACCTCCAGAGCACACAATACAAAGGGTTTGATGGTGGTAGGTCAACTTTGCCCTGTACAGGTCTTTACCTGTACAGGGCAAAGTTGCCCTGCCTCTGAGTACGGCAGTTCTTATCGTGCTATCGGTGTGTACAGTTCGCTACTTTATGACAAGTTAACTTTCGCTGTGTCGTGGGTGAATTTGAAAGACGTTATCATAGAGAAGAGAAGAAATTTAAGATGGAACATCTTCCTCTGGGTGAGTACAACACAGTATTACATCTTTTTTAAATAACCTATCACTTTTAATTTGTCAAACGTGCATTAAAAGTACTTAATGCCGACGCATTTATAATTCATGAGAAATGAAAATTTCTGTTGAGCTACAAATCGAAACCCGCTATATCCCCCTGTGTTTTTGACATCAATTGATCAGTCATAGAAGGTAGTATCTTCACACAAAAATATGGCTTCTAATACTTGCTATTCCGGAAGCTTCAATTTTTTTTATAGAGCATTGACAATTTTAAAAAATCAGATATGTTACGGTTTTGTGGAGTATAGGTTTAAGTAGTGAGTAAAACATATATTTTAAAACAGGAAATTTGCAATTACGTGTTATGTAATTAAATAATAATAACAACCCTGAAGTAACAATAATAACAATACTCTTAAACAATTATTTTATTATTTCCAGCAAAATAAGAAGCATAAGTATTATTATAATCGTTTTAGTAATTAATTAATTGTTTCTTTACAGAAAATAAATCTATCAAATAGCAGAAGTACCCAAACCTTCAGCGACTTCGATGACACACATACCACAGGAAACCACCCCCGAAACCATAACTTTTGATGACGGCATCGATTCGGACAGTATAGTGATTAGGTAGAAAAGTATGTATTTTTGATAGGTCTTACTTTATTTATTATTTTTGAACAATTATCTATAATACATTTTTGAATGCCTTTTATCTTTTTTTATTCCACAATGTTAACGATATATAATTTTTTTGAATCTTTTTCTAAAAACATTGATTAAACAATTTTTTGAACTCTTACATACCACTCCCAAGTATTCAAAAATATTTTTCTCATAAATACCTAAGTGCAATCAACACGTATGCCAAGTTTGAAAAAAATTGTGGAAGATTTATATTTTCAACCATTATTACTCATCCCCAGGGAATTATATTTTTTTTTTCCATATTTTTCTCAGAAATTTAGATATCGAAAGTACGTAAACTGATTAAAAATGAATTATTATTTGTTTGCTTATAATTGTGTTGAAACATTCTTTATAGGATTTTGCAAACAGCAGAAAAATTAACTATCTATAAAAGAAAAACTTTGTGTAGAAATATTAATGAAATCTTTGCATTCTTTCGGGCCGTAGGGGACTGTGTGGATGCTAGTGTTAGAATGAGAATAAGAAATTAGACAAATTCATTTCAGGATTTTAATTTGCTAGCATAACCAGAATTCAGGTTATCGAAAGAATGCAAAGATTTCATTAATATTTCTACACAAAGTTTTTCTTTTATAGATAGTTAATTTTTCTGCTGTTTGCAAAATCCTATAAAGAATGTTTCAATACAATTATAAGCAAACAAATAATAATTCATTTTTAAACATGCATAGAGTATATAGGCTCCAATACTAGTTAGCTAATAGATAGGTGAGGTTGTTTTTATCAGTCAATGTCAAATATAATCATTTCACACTTATTCATAGAAATTGTCTTGGTTTTGCATGAAACATCTTTATGAATGGCTTTATGTCTTTCTGATGAGCTCCAGAATAAGGGCGAAAAACGTTTCAAAGGCTAAGCATTTCCAGGAAACAGAATGATAGATTTCATGAAAATGTAATCCATTGGAATGAAATTTTTTTTAAGACAAGGTAGATAAATAAATTCATTTTAGGTCTTTGTTCTCATTTTTAACTGAATCTTCATAATCGTAGGGGGTTATGTGGATACTAGTTTAATCTGCATGGCCGTAGGGGACTGTGTGGATGCTAGTGTTAGAATGAGAATTGTCAAATAAGAAATTAGACAAATTCATTTCAGGATTTTAATTTGCTAGCCTAACCAGAATTCAGGTTATCGAAAGAATGCAAAGATTTCATTAATATTTCTACACAAAGTTTTTCTTTTATAGATAGTTAATTTTTCTGCTGTTTGCAAAATCCAATAAAGAATGTTTCAATACGTAAACTGAGTTTTAAAAATATCGAAGGTTGTTTATATTTTCAAGCCTCACTCCTAGAGGGTTTCATTTATCTGGAAGTATTCTAAAGTCTGTCAAGTTTGTAAAAAGGGCAACAAATTTCCGACCAATCACTATCATTTGTAACTTTGGCAAAGCATTTTGGTGCACAATTGGATATATCCGCATGTTAAAAACAGTATATCCTCTCAGCAGCATGGATTTATGAAAGGTCGATCTACAACCACCAATTTAATATGTGCTACTCAATATATATCTGAGTCCATTGAGATGCAAGTTCAAACAGATGTAATATATTTCGAGTTCACAAAAGCATTCGACAGGCTTAATCATAACATTCTTATTAAAAAACTGTCCAACATTGGAATGTCATCGAATCGTATACACTTTGTAAAATCATACTTGTCAGATAGAAAACAGTACGTCGCGTTTAATGGATTCAGGTCTACTGATTACTTATCTTGTTCTGGTGTACCTCAGGGGTCTGTCCTTGGGCCACTCTTGTTTAATATATTCCTCATGATACAACATATGATACAACATATGAACTAGATGTTCATTTTTTAATGTACGCAGATGACCTCAAGCTACTACATAGAATCTCTAACATAAATGACTGCAGTAATTTACAAAATAATATATCTAAACTCAGCGCTTGGTGTGTAGAGAACAGTCTCACATTAAATGTGCGAAAATGTAACGTAATGACATTTTCCACAAAGGATGTTAATTTTACATTTAACTTCTGTCTAGAAAACGAACCATTAACTCGACCGTCCTCGTTTAAAGACGGAGTAACTTTTTACAAAAAACTCAGCCTTGTCAATCATATAGACACGCTAATTTGAGAAGTAAATAGAACACTTGGTTTCATTATACGCAATGGGCGTGATTTCTCTAATATCTCAACGTCAAAACTATTATATTTTTCTTTTTTGCGATCTAAACTAGAGCATGCGTCTCTTGTTTGGCAGCCCTGCTATAACAATCATAGTCTTAAATTACGTGCAACGCCACTTTCTTAAATTTCTACATCTAAAATCTCATGGTATATATATCCACCAATTGGTTTTCCACAAAGTGATTTACTTCAAATGTTTTCAATGCGTAGCCTATCTGAAAGACGCAACGAATTGAATTTGCCATAAATTTCTTAAAAAAGGTGATTCATTATGATATTGACTGTAGTGAGATACTCCAGAGACTTAATTTCCATATTCCGCGAATAAATTCAAGACAAAACCAAACTTTCTACCTTGCTATAGCCCAGACTAATACTTTAAAGTTTTCACCAATCTACAGCATGTGCTCTAGCTATAACCACAGCCAGCGTGATATCGACATCTTTAATAAATAGGAGATTCTGTCTAAATCATATATGTATTTTTTATTCTCTCTTTTTATTGTAAATAAATTCAACTTTTTACTCTTTTTAATATTTATATTTTCTTTTGTTATATATCTTTACTGAAATGTACGCTAGTAAATTTAAGTAATTTTTGTACGATGTATGTGTTATTTCCCATCTTGTAAATGGTCTTGTACTGTTAGATGGTGTATGAATAAAATAAAATAAATAAAAATAAGATAAAATAAGTTACTATTTTGAGTAGTTTTATAGGTAACATTTTTATAACACATATTTTGATTATTGAAATACCTAACTTTATGATTTTGAGGTTGCTAAATTCAAATCTGATGTCAAATAGACGATATTGACTACCTGTCGAATAGCAAAGAATTTAAAAAAACGGAGTCTTTTTTGATTCACTGCTTGACAATGATTTTGTAAATCGAGACTGCAGTCACAATTTTTATAGTATATGTATTATAGTGGTAGAAAACATAGTAGTGTCTTTTATTTATTTATTTGTGCAAGATGATTAACTACTACAGAGTAACGGCTCCTTCAATCATTTTTTTTTAACTGAGATAAGTTATATTAAAATATTCACATATATATCCACGTATGATCATTCACATCATTAACAAGAATATTTGGAAAAGTTCCTTATTAAGCCTTCCTGGCTAACCAACGCGCAACGATAAGTATGTCACTTCGCCCCTGTCCTATTAGCAAATGAAAATAAAACCTCTCAAGTGCATGTAAAGTAATGAATAAAATCAATTCTGTGGTACAGGGGTGTGGACCACATGTCACTAGCGGTTGGCAATCTGGAGTATCGTTCTTTCGGCGGATTTATCCCGGTACTTCAACTGTTCTTTAATTTCAAATACACTGTTAAAAACATTCGTTCCCGCTAATGTTCACGGAGGGTTACGCTCTTCGGCAATGCCGAAACAGTGTCTAGTGAGGGTCGATTTAAGGGCAATCTCAGTGATTACATGTTACATTGTGTCGCTTTGATCAAGGAGGCCGTGTTTTTTATGCGAGGGACATGTCATTGTTTCCGGTATTGAGTTACGCGATCATCCCGTGCCCTCTGGAAATGACTTAACTGATAAATTGCCGTTTGCAGAGTCAGGGATGGATAATGGAATCTAACATTGCGGAAGAGAACGCGCTTATATCATTTAGAAACAAATTCGTTTAGGCAGATCTCTCAGCAAACCGACCTGGTTCGTAATTAACGCAGGCCTAATATATTTCTTATAGCCTTATTCCAGCAGAAAGTCAGTAAATTTTGCTATAATATATGCATAGTACTTTTTTTTAACTAGATTTTACCCTTCATTTTTGACGTATATGCTAGAAACCAACGGTTTAAAATTTTCTATGGCATCTGTCCCAAATATTATTAAAATTTTATGTCCAATAATTTCCACACACGTACAAATATTGCCAAGATGTTTCCCTTGAAGTGACGGATGGAAATCTGCATGTGGAAGTAATGATTCCTTAGACGGGTTTTTTTAAAGATATTTGGATTATTAACTGATGTGCAATTGCCTTTCTAAAAAATTGTAAATTGAAATTTCAAACTATTTTTAGACATTTCAAATAACATCTCTGTTTAAAATTCCATAAAAATGGTTAGGAGTTACTCGAATCAAACAAATACATTTGTCTGCCTGCTCAATGTTTTTCTATTTTCTCCGACCTTTTGGTGACCTGTTATTCTACAAAGGAAAAAAATCCGTTGTTTTGAATTTATAAGTGTATTGATTCAAGAGTTGATTAACGTCGTGTATAGACGTACTGTAGGACGCTCCCGAAAAAAGCTCTAAAAAAATGTGTAAATATACCGTTAATCTCGAAAAATTTAAGCCACCGGTAGATCAAGAAATTCTGCGAGGACGGCAGTGCCTTAATATAAAAATAAAATCCATGTGGAATTAATAATTACTGTGGTACAGTGTATTTTAATCGTATCACATAAAGCAAACGAGTGCAAGTGCAATGTCTCTATCTACACCCAAGTCGACCCAAGAATAGGTACCCTTTCAAACGGTTTTTGCAATAAAGAAAGCTGGGCAATAAATAGTGTCGAAATGAGACACATGTGTTTACAAAGCAATATAGACACACTAGCTGTGTTGTGACTTAAAGCAATTGTGTGCAATGAAAAGTTTTTTAAGTGGACGAAGGCAACACTAGAAAGGAAAGAAAATAAAACGGCTATCACAAGCCCAGACGCTACAGAAAGATAAGCTATAAATGAATTTATTTTATTTGATTTTATTCTAGTCTCTTTACTTTAATAACTTTACCAACTTAATTGCATCAACTCAATTTATTAATTCAAAACATAATATTTTAAACAGTTTCTTATTGATCTCAAAAATAAACCTGTGCTAAACAGAAGGCAGATAATAAAACAGAAAAATACAAATTTTGTAATTCATTAGAATGAAAAAATGTTTAAAGACAAGGTACGTAAATAAATTAATTTCAGGCCTTTGTTCTCATTTTTAACCGAATTTACATATCGTAGGGGATCATGTAGATACTAGTATAGCCTGCTTAACCGTAGAGGACTAGGTTGGATGCTAGTGTTAAAATGAGAATGGCAGATAAGAATTTTTACTTGTTAGCATAACCAGAAGTCAGGTTATCGAAAGAATGAAAAGATTTCATTAATATTTTTATATATAGTTATTCCTTTAGTTCTCATAGACAGTTTTTCTTTCCGCTGTTTGCAAAATCCTATAAAGAATATGTTTCATACTTGCATTGGAAATCTGGATGTGGAAGTAGTGATGCCTCAGACAGCGGTTTTTAATTTTAAAGTCGTTTAATAATAATTTAAAATATTACGTACACCGAAAAAGTACCTTGAAATGAAACTCATAAACGAAGCCGCAATGTTTAGAAAATTATGGCATTACATATCTTTCATAGTTTATGTTTTATTTTACATACATCATACTTATATGTTAATTTTTACAATTTCTGCATTACCAACGCAAATTGTTTGTGATTTTCTGGTGGTGTAGTAGCACGTGTTCATCTAAACCTCTTATGTTTCGAATTCCGTATGTCTAATTGAAATTTCCTGAAGGAGAATTATTCTGGTTGGACATCTGACACTTAGAACATGAACTTCTGTCTTAAAAACCACAACATGTAAGCACACATTTTGTCTATTATATTCATTTTACCCCGAGACCCGTGCACGTCAGTAAAATTTAAACCACGACTTTTACAAGCCCATTGAAAAATTAGCTTTAATTTAATAGGATATGCTAATTCATTCCTCCAAGGCAAATATAATCGATATACGGGGGATGTCATGAACTGTTGCACTAATTTATCATTTGATATTAAGGACGTTGCAGAGGCAAATGTTATAATGAACCGTGATTTAAGATCACTGATAAAAATGTCAGATGCACATTGTCTTAGTATTAATCCTTCAAAATTTAAAATTATGCTATTTGGTAGCAAAAATTAAAAATAATTTGATTACAACATTAAGTGACATCAAAATGGAGTGTGCTAATTCAACAAAAGATTTAGGACTTGAAACAGATGCTGATCTAAGATTTTCTAAGCACATATCATATAAAACAAAAGTAGCATCTACCAACTTAAAACTCATTTATGCACAAAGGCAGATACTGAATTCTTCAGGCAAAAAAATGTTGTGATGCACTGGTGTTGTCACATTTCAATTTCGCTGATATAGTGTATGGTCCATGTCTTATTAATTCTAAGAGTCAACGTATACAACGCATTCAGAGTTCTTGTGTTCGCCTTGTATATAGTTTACATGGACGACGAGAAGTTTCTGCCAAATTAAGGACAATAAAGCGGCTAATAATGTTGGAAAGGCGATTGTTACATTCTTTGGTGTCATTTAATAAAATTATAATTATTAGCAGTGCACCGTATCTGTATAATAAATAAATTCTCACAGATGTTCATAATGTCAATATTAGATTTAAACACTTAATTTCTTCTTTGCTGCATTCAACTACTATGTATAAACGAAGCTTTTCTTTTAATATTTATAAACTGTATAATAAGTTATCATTTCCACTTAAGTGGGCCAAATCCTTTTTAACGGATAGAAAACTTAAAGTAAAAGTTGACGAAGTAATATCCGAAGAGTTTGATATCAATATGGGAGTTCCTCAGGGCTCAGTCTTGGGGCCCCTTATCTTTTTGCTGTTCATAAATGACCTGCCCAAAAATATACCACAAACAACGGTAACGATGTTTGCCGATGACACGTCGATGGTAGTAACAGCAGCTGATGTTGAAACCTTACAAAGTATGGTTAATCTTATAGTAAGAGAGTGTCATGACCGGTGCAATAAAAATTTGTTAATATTAAATTTGGCAAAAACTGAGTGGGTATTTTTTCCAAGAAAAAAATACTACCTGACAGCTTTACAGTCCATATTTCAAACTTAAATTTAAATCCATTAAAATTTGTCAAATTTTTAGGAACTTACTTGGAAAACAAGTTGTGTTGGGACAACCAAATCAATGAACTGTGTAAGAAATTGAATAAAGCGTGTTTTGCAATAAACTAACTTCGATCTGCAATGGACATTAAACATTTACTAAATGTATATTTTTCCTTGGCTTATTGTCATCTGTCTTATAACATTATATTATGGAGTCAAAGTGTTGATATTCAAAGGGTGTTTGTCTTGCAAAAGAGAATACTAAAAACCATTTTCAAAATCAATCCAAGAGACAGCTGCAAGCAATATTTCATTAACAACAAATTACTAACTGTTCCATCCATTTGCATTTTTTCTGTGTTGAAATTTGTCAAATTAAATTTAAATAAGTTGATACTAAATGGAGACCAGCACTCTCACTCTCACCGTACTATAATGCAGTAGCTCTCTATAATAAATTACCGGATGATATTAGGGGTGTCAATTCGTATAAACTATACAAGGACAAATTTAAAATATTTTTAATTGAAAATTGTTTTATAGTGTCAATCAGTTTTTTACTATGTATTTTTACATTTATTGTTTATTTATTGATCTTTTTAAGTATATTTCTCCTATTGACATTTACATCAATTCTTATACAATAATTGTATATTATTATTAGAATACTACCGGATATAAATTTAAGAATGGTGTTAAAAATTTAATTTAGAAAAATTACTTCCAAATATTTTAATTTACATCTTCAGTGCTTCATCTTTTTCTGATATTTTGTACTTATTTTATTATTTCGTTTTCTTAGTTTTGTAGGTGATGAAGTGTGCTGAGTGCTGATGAACTTTTCCATTAAATTGTTTTATGTATTTCATATATAAGTATTACAATTCTAGGTTAGTCACGGTTAAGTGGAAGAGCAGGCGGTATGTCACCTGAACTTCGCCTATGTAAACAAATTCTGTTTATTTAATAAAGTCATTTATTATTACTATTATTATTTGGTATTAAATTGGAATTGGATATTTAGTGGAGTAAATGGAAGAGTCTAACAATAGCCATTCTTTTCTTTGAACTTGTAAATATGACAAGAAGCGTAAAAAAAGTTCTGGAATAAATACGAGTTCCGGAAGATATTTGTTTAAGCAAAAAAAATTCCAAAAGACATGTTTTCTTCATTTTTATGGTCCCTCTTTTCAGTATGATACGTTTAACAGCATACCGTCACCTGTCGCGGTTACCTGTTAGGTGTACAGCAAAACTTTGCAAATCAGGTCCTTAGAACCTCAGCCCAATCCTATCGTGTCCATTTTATTTCGTTATTTATCACTAATTTATTATAACTTACACGTTACTGGACTCACGGAACTTAGCGAAGCTATTTTCAAACGAATCGAAAGCGAAATTAGTTATGAAAAAGTAAAACGCTAGTGTTTTGGTTCTATCGTCATGATTAATTATCACAAAGTAACGGCTTACACAATTCAATTTTATCAAAATATTCATTTCTTAAACTCCCACCGCTGGACAATTCGTACTTCTATTTATAAATGAAACTTTCACTTTGCTTGGATAAATTCATCAATTATAAGCTGATTGAGGATCATAAATCTTTTTTTAAACTAATTGCCACGTTAGGATATCTTAAAAGAAATTATTTTTAAATAATAATCGCCTAAATACACATTTTAAATAGGTCAAGTATTAAAATATCTGATATAGACCAGGCACCGAGCATTTTTTATGTAGAAATAAGGTAAAAGATTTGTGTTTTTTTTTAGTTGTTAAATTTTATCATTTTGACCATGTACCTTAGTTTATCTCAGTTTAAAATATGTTTTTAATGATAGGGAGCGTGTGTCCTTGTCTGTGATTGGTACATTGGCAAACCAAGTTTACACAGGGAAAATTAGCAAATCAGAACAGATTTCTTACCAGATCCGGGAAATACTTAAGTAATAAAAAAGAGTGATGTTTTTTTAGAGTATTTTTCTATTTGTTATATAAAAATCAAACCAACTTTTAATACAAAAATTGGGTGAAATGAGTGGAACACGTAATAAAAGAAGAAGAAATATGAACAAAGTGGATAACATAGAACAGATGGAATTGAAATTTTTAGTAAATACAGGTTCATCTGATGAGAACGCTGAATTTTCCGATTTAGATGAATTTGATATTTTCTCGGAATAAGTTTTAATAATATATCCATTTTATGTAAAACTCATATTATTTAAGTTAATAATTTTTGTTACCTTCCTTATTTTAGTACACAATTTTATATTGGCATCTTTTTATTTAAATATGATAAATCTGTAGTATCACATATATTCATGCAGTTCTAGGCGGACAGATTGACGGACAGACATTTTGAAAATTGTTCAGAATTCGATCAGCAACACAGTGATATATTTTTTTTTCTCTACAAACAATATTACCAGTTTTAGAAATGTTAGGAAGGTATAGAGACCTTTAATGAAGTTCACGTAAGTTTTGGCTTGTAAATCAATGGTACCTGCAATTTTATTGCAGAAAACTATTATTTCGGGCCCCATAACGGTGTAAAAAAAACTCGAACAGAATCGACTGTCGGCCAAACTTTTGGATAGGCGAGGAATGGGCTAAAAATGGTTTTCGCAAATATCTTATAAATATACTTTTTTTTAAGTATAAAATACACAACTTGAATTTTTTATGGGATTACCCTGAGTAAATCCGACTTAGGTAATTTTGTTAAGGTTTAGTGTTTTCTCACCTATTTACAAAAGTAAAATCTCAATGCATATTGTTCATAACTAAGTCAAAAACTGGTGGTTTACAAGAAGTGTCCAATAAAAAGTTGAAAGATGGTTCAAATTCCTACAATTTAGGTCTTAGTAGATTTCTCTACAATTAAAATTGGCCAAGTTCTAGTTATTTATCAATAAGAAAGTACATTTTTATGAAAATCGAAATTACAAACTTATGGCTTTAAATGGCGATGTGACAAAAAAAATATAATAAACGTATTTTTATCCGAATTTATTATGAACAAGCTTCTCTGAAAGAAAGAAATATTACAAAGGAAGTTAGTAGATAAGGCTCATTTTTGGTGGGCAGATAAGACTCATTTTTAACGCCCGGCAGGACGAAGAAAATTGTTGTTTTTTTTTCTAACAAGTTTTGACTTTTCTAAAACTGGTTCTACGATTGTTTTTTGTTTGGAGACTGTTTTAATATATTTTACAAGATCTGAAACATAAGCACTCCACTAATTAAAGAGTAAGAAAACTAATAATTTCGCTTATTTGCAAAATCACTTTGTCGCAAATCAAATCTAAATGAATTATCTTACTAGTCAAATCAAAACCATAAAGAAAGATAGATTTTCAATGTATTTAATTAGTTTTTTTCCAGGGCTTATCAAATTTTGTAGAAACAAATACATTTTTTAATCTTTGAATTTTTAAAATCAGATCTGTAGAATATCTGTAGATATCAATATTTAGAAAAATAACCTAAATAACCCAAATATGCTTACGCAAATACCGTTACAAATGTCCACCATGGTTGAATTATTTCTTGAGATGACCACCCTGTACATTTTTCAACAAAAGTGTAATAGGTGCATATGCCAAATATTATTGCCATCTGTCACATTTTCAATTCCACTTTCACGTAGTGGAGAGGAAGTATAGTAGTAGTTTTTTTTCATTTTTCAAAAATGTTGGTAAAAAAATTTGCAAAATTTCTTCTTCTGAAATAATAGGCTTAGAATGCCATGAAACGTGGAAATTTTAAATTTGAGCAAAAAAAAGCTTTTCATCTATTCCATAGTTTTGACTTTTCTAAGACTGGTTCTACGATTGTTTTTTGTTTGGAGGCTATTTTAATATATATTACAAGATCTGAAACATAAGCACTCCACTAATTAAAGAGAAAGGAAATTAAAAATTTCGCTTATTTGCAAAATCACTTTCTCACAAATAAAATCTAAATGAATTATCTTACTAGTTAAATCAAAACCACAAAAAAAGATAGGTTTTCAATGTATTTAATTAGTTTTTTCCGGGGGTTTATCAAATTTTATAGAAACAAATAAATTTTTTAATCTTTGAATTTTTAAAATCAGATCTGTAGAACCAGATATATCAATATTTAGAAAAATAACTTATCATGAAAAAAATTAAATAGCACTTTATATATTTTAATAGAAAAATATCTAATTTATGAAAAAATAAGTTTTCCGGCATGAAAAACAATCTTTTAGTTACTTACATTTTGTGAAAAAATGTGGGTACAATTTTGATCATGAAAACTGTTAAAAATTCGGAAATATGCACGTAAAACAAATTGCAAGAGACCAAAATTTTAAAGAATGTATTATCCTATACGTGTGAAATTTTCCAAAATTTAAAATTTCGTAACTTACGAGATTTTCCATTTTCCGATAGGAGTCTATTTCTCGTGTTTAGCGGAAAAAATTGGACAGAGAGCACTCTAGGAAAAAAAATCGGTAAAGGTATTTACATGGAACTTCCCTCTTTATTTGTGCGTAGCGGTCACTCAAAAAATCATTAATTACGAAATGACATTGAGAATAATAATCGAAATATAGTTATCGCTATTATTACAAAGAAGACCTGATAACTTTTGGTCAAAAAAAATATACAGAGTGGTCATCCTACAGCAAAAATTCAATACTAAACATGTGCCAAATATGGAAGGCTTGCGCAAATACCGTTACAAATGTCCACCATGGTTGAATTATCTCTTGGGATGACCTGTACATTTTTCAATAAAAGTACAATAGGTGCATATGCCAAATATTATTGGCATCTCTCACATTTTCAATTCCACATTCACGTAGTAGAGTGGAAGTGTAGTAGCGGTTAAAAAATTTTATTCTTTTTTTTTATATTCCAAAAATGTTGGTACAAAAATTTTCAAATTTTTTTCGTCTGAAATAGTAGGCTTAGAATGTCATGAAACGTGGAAATTTTAAATCTGAGCAAAAAAAACCAAAATTTATCTATTCCATAGTAGTGATAAAAAATACAAATTTTTTGAAAAAAATTTTCAATGTTTTTTTTCCGAAATAGGTTTAGAATGTCATGAAACGTGGAATTTTGAGCAAAAGAAAATTTTTTCCATCCATTCTAGCGGTAAAAATTTTTTCCAAATTGATAAAAAAATGTTCCAAATTTCTTTTCCGGAATAGGTTTAGTTAGATTATCATGAAATGACATGATTGTCATCTATTCTATAGTAGTGAGTGGAGATTACAAATTTTTTCAAAAATACTTTCAAATTTTTTGAAATAATTTTAGAATGCCATGTAAACGTGTAAATTTTAAATTTGCATAAAGAATTTTTTTTCCATCTATTTTAGTGGTAAAAATTTTTTTTTTAAATGTTGGTAAAAAAAATTTCAAAATTCTTTTTTTCTGAAATGGGTTTAGAATATCATGGAACGTGGAAATTTAAAATTTGAGGAAAACAAAATTTTTAACATTATTTATTCCCTTTAGACGGTCCACCCTGTATATTTTTCAGTGAAAGTTTAACCATTTCTTCGTTGACAGCGTCAGTTACCTACCAAATTTGACTGTTCTCCGTCAAGTAGTTTTTTAGTTAATGCACCAACAGACAGACACACAGACAGACT
Organism: Stenurella melanura; assembly: GCA_963583905.1. Lineage (NCBI taxonomy): Eukaryota > Metazoa > Arthropoda > Insecta > Coleoptera > Cerambycidae > Stenurella > Stenurella melanura. The sequence goes on along the minus strand of OY757311.1, from coordinate 167,715,747 downwards.
GACAGAATTGAAAATCCTAATATAATCTACGTGATCTGAAACGTGTAAATCCGAAAAAATCTTGGAGGGTGATTTTTTCTCGAATACAATACTTCCCTTCGGTATGCGAGGGAAGTAAAAAGTCTTGTATTTTATAGTACATTCACCAGAATTTTTCTGGATTCTTTTCGTCACTTTTTATTCCCCCCCTCCCTCCTTTCCGGAAAAATTCGAACCGCGATATCTCGGAAAATACGCATTTTCTTGAAAATTTTACAAGAATAAAAAGTTGTTAGTTTTCGTCAAATCATGTAAAAATATATTTTGTTTTTTAAATTTACCTCAATTTTGCTTGTTAACAAATTAGCAACAAAATCATTGTTTATAAGCATTTCGGGACAAATTCGGCCAATTGCTTTTTTTGGAATTTGATCTAGACATCCAAACGAACAGAATCCACTACAAAGTTTCGTGAAAATCCTTTCATTTGGTAAACTTTTTTAGGTTTAGGCCGATTTTTGTCTAATTTCCCTACACTAGTAAGTACTTATTCAGTATTCAGAACCATAAAATATTGCAATTAAGAAAAACCTGAACTTGATGCATTTCGGCCTTTTTCTGTCTCTGGCTCTTGGTCTAATAAATTGAAATAAATATACACCTACCTACGTGCGAACTGAACTAAAGTTCGACATGTAGGTATAAGTTAATTAAAAATGTGCTATTTGGATTTGAATATATATAAATCACTCCTGATTAATCGACTGGTTCTGGTTCAGTTGTAGAATGCTAGTTCCAGTGCTGTCTTGTAAAACGTATAAAAAAGAAAATAAGGTGTCGATGGAGTGATTTGATGAGGCGGCCTCCTTTCAAACGCTCCACAGGCATCGACTTCCTGGGGATGTTATTAAAAATAGCGTCGTCTCACCTCAATATAGCAACTATACAGGGTGCACCAATAAAAACTCCCAATTTTGAATTCTTTTAGAGAGAAATTCTAATTTATTAGAACAAATTATGTGGAGCGACGAATCTCGATTCTATAATAATGAAATTATAACTGTCGATACTGGTCTCAAGAAAATCCTAAGTGGGTGAGACATACCAAATTCCAAGTACGATTTGGGGTAAAATTGGTGTGGAAATGCAAATGGATTCATAGTTGGCCAATATGAACGACAAATTAAATAGAAATGAATACGTGATAGGGTTATTTTTCTATCTTTCAAGTGCGTTTGACACTATAAACAAACCGTTTGTTTTAGATAAGTTAGAAAAAATCGGAATACATGGTAGAGTAAATGACTGGTTGATTTCATATTTGTCGGACAGAACCCTTTCTGCTAAATGAAGGGATTCATTATCAGACGAATATGAGTTACCAGTTGGAAATCCTCAGGGCAGTGTGCTTGGCCCTTTAATATTTCTTTTATTTATTAATGATTTCCCGAGTTTATCAATCACAGAAGATTACTGATGTATGCAGATAATACAACTGTAATCATTTCAGACAAGACTCTCTAAGTACTAGAAATTGTAACTGATTTGACCCTTGATAAATTGAATACATGGTGCTAAAAAAGCAGCTTTATTATTAAATATGAAAAAAACATATATTATGTCTTTTTCAAAACAATGATAAAAAATGTTTACAAGAATGTTAATCATCTTTTAAGTTTCAATCAGTTAAGCTTAGAAAAAAATACGAATTTTCTGGGAATAATTATGCACGAGCATCTATGTTGGACTCAACATATTGATCAATCTTGTACTAAGTTAAGTTGGAATTTCAATATTGACAAATACTTTAGATCGAAGCTCTTTGATAGAAGTGTATTATGCTTCATTCTATTCAAAACTATCCTATAATGTAATTGCCTGGGGTCAAGGTACAGATCTACAGAGGGTATTTATTCTACATAATTGATAATAACTTTTAATTTGAGGTACCGACATTCTTGTCGTATTACTTTTAAAACTAATAAAATTATCACAATTCAAATCTAATTTATATAGTTTTTTATCTAACAATGGTTTTTACTCTCTTCATGAATTTGAGAATTTTAGACAATAGAAAAAAAACTCGTTTATTAGTGTATATATCCCAGAACTTATTGATTTGGTTAATTTTTAATTTGACGTGTGTTTTTCTAGTTATTGGTAAATTGTACGTGTATTATTATTGTATACGTGTATTTTATAATGTACGTAAATTACTGTATAATGATTGTAGTTTATTGTATTTTTTACATATTTTTACTTGACATATTCTATTCAATTTTTGTAATTGGCACACATAATTAAATAAAATCTATCTATCTGTATGAAGGAAATTTAAATGGTAATCACTACTTATCATTTTTTTACAATGATATAGATTATTACATAATTTACCAATTCAATTAGAGAAATGTCGTTTCATCAAGATGGTGCAGATCTACATGATAGCAACAATGTCAGTAATTATATTCATCATGCTTATCCAGCAAAAGGAGTACTCAGATGGCCCGCTAAATCACCTGACTTGACTCCGTTAGATATTTATTTGTGAAATTACTTAAAAAATGAGGTGTGTAAAAAATCAGGGAAGTCGTGGTCAATCTTCATAATAAAATATATGCTAGTGTTGCAACCATCAACAGGAATACACAACTGAAAATCTGCGGAGTGTAACTGATTAATAGAATTTTATTGTGCTAAATGAAAATGGCAATAATTTTTAACATCTTCCATAGATTCGTTTATTTGTTTTCCATTTTTGCATTAACTTTTTTAAAATATTTATTGTATTATTTAATTAATATTTCCATTATGACTAAATTAACTATCAGAGTTATATTGCATTGTTATTTTCTTTAATATTTTATGATAAAGTCGAGAGTGTTCCATATGAAAGTCCATAGTCAAGGTAATTTTTAGTTAAACCGAAAGTTATGAATTTTGTTTTTGAATTGCAGCATGATACGCATTAACCTTCCATGAAGAAAGTTTCCAGTGACCTATAGTCTAAAATTTATTTTAAAATAGTTACACAAATTTTAGTTTTCAAAAAATTATGGATATCTCGAAATCGGTTGGATTTCCAAAAATATTGTAGATAACGAAATTTGATTGAAATTAAAAGCTATTTTAAATGCCCTCCATTTCAAAGTGCCTGTCATTGAAAAAATTCTTTGCAGTACATCGCCATCTACATCTTAACATATTAAAAAAACTGAAACAATTTACACATCCTAGCAGTTGGCCATATTATTTTCCGAAATATTATGTCTGGGAGTTTTTATTGGTACTCTCTATATATACCTTATACACTTTTTCATTAAGACCACAAGATGAATAATTAAAATTCAAACGAGGAATTCCTTCACGGAGTGTTACGTAACTAGATTTACAATAAAATCTCGCATTGCGACTATTAAACACTAAATTATGTGACCTAACCCAGCAATAAATTTAAAAAAACCACTGCGAAGCAGGAAATTCGTAGTTCTTGCGAGACATTTTGTTATCCATGAATTATCCCAGTTGGCCTACGTTTGATGTATGGCACGTCCGACGGCATCTCGGCATCTGTCGCGGTTGCCTCATAGGCGCACAGTCTCTCTAAAATTCTTTCCCATGAGCTCCTTGGTGACATCATTCCAACGTTTTGGAGGGAATTCCTCTTCTCCTCCTTCCATTAGGTTTGACTGTTCTATATATTCTCTCGCCAATTCATGCGCCAAAAATCTGAGGGGACTCGGGAGAATTCCATGTTGGAGAGTTGTCTTTTGGGGATGTATTTTTTGCAGAATCGAGCTATTAACGCAATATGCTGTCCAGGGAAGTCGTAGCAAATGTCTCCAAACCCACGTCTCGAAGGCATCAATAATAATAATAATACTTTATTTACCACTGAGATATAGAAAGGTACACGTGGTATACCTTATCCAGTGTCAGTTTGAAAATCATAAGAAAAGGCCGACAATGGAATAGTTCATAACACCAGCGATGCCATAAGCGCCGACTGACAATATTTAGAATCGCTTTTTAATTATTGTAAATATTGTTTTACTACTTTATGTTAATTGATAGGCATGACGTAAATTATTTATTTATAATAAATAATGTTAATTTAATGAACAACTCTATAAATGATTCAATAGAAGTAAATAAATGTCATTTAACCTACGACTATGCTACCGGCAATATTAAGAATGAACCAAAAGTAGATAACGGACCTGTAATGGTGAGCTAGGTAAACAATCGACTACTTCCGTTTGAGGTAAGCGCATAACATATCTGGCGAACTATACTCGTATACGGATATTGTTTGCAATATTCAAGTACGCGGTCTATCACAAATAGGTTTTGTAATGACTTATCCTGGTAGCAACGATTTAGGCTGAATTTTCAAATTAATAACAGAAATACTATATTGTTGTAGTATTGTTGCGCCATCCAATAAAGTGGGGGAGGGGCAGGGGGTAAACTTAATCTTACTAATGATAACGTGTTAACCACCCTACAGAAGCCTGGATTCTGACATGTTTTATGATTAATTTTAAGACTTTTTTGTCTACGCAAATTTTATATACCTTGATTCTTTTCGGGTAAAAACTTCAGTTTTCAGGATTTCTTTACCCGAAAAAAAAATCGGTAAAGGTATTTACACAGAACTTCCCTATTTATTTATAGAAGACTCAAAAAAATTATTAATTAAGAGATGACATATGAGAATTATAATCGCCATGTAGTTAGCCCTATTATTACAGAGAAAACCTGATAACTTATTTCCATCTTCTACTGTATAGTGGTGGGAATTTTTTTCATTTTCAAAACATTTTTTTGTTGAAATAGGTTAAGAATATAATGAAACGTGGAAATTTTAGAATTTAAGAAAATTTTTTTTCCATCATCTGTTCTATTGTAGTGGTAAGAAAAAATAAATATATTTTTTAAATTTTCAAAACAAATTTTTTTCTTGAAATATGTTTAGAATGTCATGAAACGTGGAAATTTTAAATGTGAGCAAAACATTTTTTTTTCATCAACCATTTTATAAAAAATGTTCACAATTTTTTTTATTTTCTAAAATTTCTTTGTTGAAATATGTTTAGAATGTCATGAAACGTGGAAATTTTAAATTTGAGCAAAACAATGTTTTACCCATCATCCACTTTATATAAAATTTTTAAAATTTAGAAATTTTTTATTTTAAATTTTCAAAAAATTCTTTTTTTTTAATAGGTTTAGAATGTCGCGAAACGTAAAAATTTTAAATTTGAGCACAAAAAAATGTTTCCATCACCCATTTTATAAAAAAATTTAAAAATTTTGATAATTTCAATTTTTTTTCTATTTAAAATTTTCAAAAAAATATTGGTTCTAATTTTTTTTTAAATAGCTTTAGAATGCCATGAAACGTGGAAATTTTAAATTTGAACAAAGAAATTTCTCCATCTATTTTAGTATTCTTTTCCTTCTTCAATTCTTTGGGACTTCCTGCCACATGTATGTTTTCTTTTTAAGCGGTGCTAGCGAAGTCTACAAAATATATCACAATTAACCAGTATGTTACTGGTAAAAAAACCTTAGTTAAAGGTAGGTTTTTATAAATAAACAACACAAATAAGTATAAAAACTTGAAATTAAATATTTCGCCGACGTTTCGGAAATCTAATCTGTTTCCTTTTTCAAGGCTTTTTTTGAAAAATCTTTTTTTCTGTGTATGACAAATACACAGCTCTAAGAATGTTTGTTATATTCAATATCCATAGATACTTACTATTTACATAGAACTGTTGATATAGTTAACAGTTTTTTAGATTTTATACAATGTTAAGTTTGTGAAGTTCTTCTTTTAACATTGGCAGCCAAGTTGCACAGACATCTACGGAACAATTCGACACGCAATTATCCTCATTCAATAATATTATCGCGGATTCTTTAATTTTTCTTTTTTTGCTATCTGCCTCTTTTGTTAAAAAGAAAAATTAAAGAATCCGCCATAATATTATTGAATTTGCGTGTCGAATTGTTCCGTAGATGTCTGTACAACTTGGCTGCCAATGTTAAAAGAAGAACTTCACAAACTTAACATTGTATAAAAACTAAAAAACTGTTAACGATATCAACAGTTCTATTTAAATAGTAAGTATCTATGGATATTGAATATAACAAACATTCTTTGAGCTGTGTATTTGTCACACACAGCAAAAAGAGATTTTTCAAAAAAAGCCTTGAAAAAGGAAACAGATTAGATTTCCGAAACGTCGGCGAAATATTTAATTTCAAGTTTTTATACTTATTTGTGTTGTTTATTTATAAAAACCAATCTTTAACTGATCCTTTGACGTAAACATCACAGGCGTAGAGATTTTTTACCAGTAACGTACTAGTTAATTGTGATATATTTTGTAGACTCCCCTAGCACCGCTTAAAAAGAATGCATTCATGTGGCAGGAAGTCCCAACGAATTGAAGAAGGAAAAAAATTAAGATAATACCACAAATAACATTTAGACAATATCTATTTTAGTAGTTAAAAAAATTTTCAAAAATGATTAAAAAAATTTTAATGTTTGTTAAATAGATTTAGAATGTTATGAAAGGTGGAAATTTTAAATTTGTACAAAGAAACAAAAATGTTACATCCATTTTAGTGATACAAAATATTTCAAAAATGTTTCTGAAATGGGTTTAGAATGTCATGAATCGTGAAAATTTAAAATCTGAGCAAGAAAATAATTATTCATTATTTATTCCCTTTAGACGGTCCACCCTGTATATTTTCCAGTGAAAGTGTAACCATTTCTTCGCTGACAGTAGCGTCAGCTACCTACCTTTGACTGTTCTCCTTCAAGTAGTTTTTTAGTTAATGCACCAACAGACAGATAGACAGACTATTTTCGTAATCTACATGATCTGAAACGTGAAAATCCGGAAGAATCTCGGAGGGTGGTTATTTCTCGAATACAATACTTCCCTTCGGTATGCGAGGGAAGTAAAAACAACTACAAATACAAATATTCCAAGAACAAAAAAGTCTTAAAATTAATCATAGAACAGAATTTTCTGTCACTTGTTTAGATTTTCCAAAAAATCGAATAATTGAAAATTCAAGAAACGAATCCAAAAATTCTGAGAAAACAGTAAAAAGGCTTGGCTTCTAGTTAGTATATACACCAAATCCCAATTTTCTGTATTATCATCAGCTTGCTTTACTTATTTTCCCCTATTTAATCCCCAACCCTACAACATCTCAAAATACAATCTAGTTCCAGATGTAGTAATAATACATACGTATACCAAATTTCAATTGAACATCTCAATTTTATTGTATCGTCCTTCAACAATTGAGTGGAGGTGGGAGGGGCGATGAAAAATATTATTAAAAAATCTGAAGCCTTGGCTTCTAGTACATACAGTCCCAAATCTCTGTACTCTTACCAGCTTGCTTTACTTATTTTCCCCTGTTTACCCCTAGTTACCCCCCATCCCTTCACCGGATATGTTTAGAGAACAATGCATGAATCCAGTTCCAGATCTCGTTATAACACATATGTGCACAAAATTTCAAGTCAAGATCTAAACCATTCCAGAGAAAACGTGCGCACAAAAAAAAAGTTACAGACAGACAGAAATTTTTTTTCGCTCAAATTTAAAGTCTCGACGTTTCATAGCATTTTAAACCCATTTCAACAATAAAAATTTTGAATTCTTTTTTACTGCTACTATACTTCCAATCCACTACGTGGATGTGGAAGTAGTTAATCATAGAACATGTCCAAATGCTGTCAGAATATCGTCACTTGCTCGAGTTTCCAAAAAATCGGAAAATTGAAAATTGAAGAAATGTATCCAAAAATATTGAGAAAATTCCAGTATATTTTATGATAAATTCTACGCCTTTTTTGTTCTTGGGAAATTTTCATATAACTTTTTAACTATTCTTTTCGAGTAAAAAAAAATTGGTAAAGGTATTTACACAGATCTTCCCTTGTTATTTGTGCATGGCAGTCACTTTAAAAAATTAATAATTACGAAATGACATTGAGAATAATAATCGGAATATAGTTATTGCTATTATTACAAAGAAAACTTGATAAGTTTTGGTCAAAAAAATATACAGATTGCTCATCCAACAGCAAAAGTTCAATACTAAATAGCAGGTGCCACATATGGCAGGCTTGCGCAAATACCTTTACAAATGTCCACCATGACTGAATTATTTCTTGGGATGACCACCCTGTACATTTTTCAATAAAAGTATAATAGGTGCATATGCCATATATTATTGCCATCTGTCACATTTTCAATCCAACATTCACGTAATGGAATGGAAGTATAGTGGTGGTAAAATAATTTTCAAAATTTTTTCTTCTGAAATAGGTTTAAAATGTCAAACGTAGAAATTTTAAATTTGAGCAAAAAGGAAAGTTTCCTTCTATTCTATAGTAGTGCTAAAATAGGTTTAGAATGTTATGAAACGTGAAAATTTTAAATTTGAGCAAATAAAAAAACTTTTTGAAAAATTTTCAAAAAATTTTTTTCTGAAATACCTAGGTTTAGAATGTCATGAAACGTGAAACTTTTAAATTTGAGCATTCTAGTGTTAAATTTTTTTCCAAACTGGTAACAAAATGTTGCAATTTTTTTTTTCCGAAATTGGTTGGAATATGGAAATTTTAAATTTAAGCAAAAAAAATTTTTTCGTCTGTTCTATAGTAGTGATACATAAATGGATTAAAAATGTTTTCAAATTTGTTTAAAAATTTTTCAAAAACATTTTTAAATTTGAATAGTTTTAGAATGCCATGGAAACGTGGATAGTTAAAATCTGAACAAAGAAAAAAAAATCTTAGTGGTAAAATTTTTTAAAAACAGTAAAAAAAATCTAATTTTTCTTTTAAATAGATTTAGAACGCTATGAAACGTGGAAATTTGAAATTTGAAGAAATTAACACGTTGACTCCCGCCGTCCAGTTTACTGGACAGTGGCAATCTTTCCGAGGGAACCGCGTCCAGTTAACTGGACGCTGAATATAATACAATTAAATAGCTTGAAAATCTCATGCGGCTCCTGAGTCTAGCAAGGTTTGAATGATTTGGTTTGTACACCAAGACTGTCATCAAAATTGGCCGTTATTTTGAATATAGGTACATGCAAAACCGTCCGATAGATGGGGGTTGAGAATTAGTCATGATTCATGTTCGCAAGTTATTTCTTCATCAGTTTTACATATAGTTTAGTGAAGGCAGTTCTGTTTTTCTAACGATTGTATTTGTTTACGTGAATCACGGCAATTTTGATGGCTAGCGACGGAGAACCTATTGCGGGGTAAGTACAAGCATAATTTTATGGTTTATTTCTCTCAAATTTATCATAAAATTCTCTCATAATTCGTTCGTTTGGTAAACTACACTGCATCAACTTTGTGGTAGATACATAAATTACTTATTAAAAGTGCATGGAAATAGGGGTTTCTATATTCATATTAGTTAATTTTTTTTCAGCCCCAGTAAACCCACTACAAGGAAAAGAAATTCCAGATATGGTGATAAAAGGTCACTCACCCAAGCCGAATTAGAGACATTAGTCAATAGTAGTGATAGTGATAATGAACCATTTTCCAGCGATGATAGTTTACAAGACAAAACTTTTTTTCCTAATAGTGATGACGAGGAATCTGACTATTTGAACCAAACTGACGATTCAGACTACGCAAGCAATCATGATTCTTTTGAAGAAATAAGTGATGGCAATCAATCAACTCCACCTACTACTGCTATGACCCAAGATAATGATGATAATTGGACAGATACAGACGAAAGTCCTCCAAATTTACCTTTTGTCGGAATACCAAACATCAATATAACCCTCAACGATACTGCCACGCCCTATGAATATTTTAAAGAGTTTTTTACTGACAACATAATCAGCATTGCTGTTCAAGAAACAAACAGAAGGGCTCAAAATACGAAACCATCTAACAGTACGAGAAATAAAAAATCACGAAAGTGGGTTGACATAACAGCAACTGAAATGGAAAAATTTCTTGCGATTTGTATGTTATCTGGTACTATTCATTTTCCAGCTCTGTCCAAGCAATGGTCTATAGATCCATTATATTTCCATCCAATATTTGGCAATACAATATCTCGCAATCGTTTTCAAGAGATTCTGAGATATTTGCGTTTCGTAAATCACGAGACAGTCGATAAGAGTGATCGCTTATATAAAATCAAACCCGTCATTGATATTATCTTGAGTAATATCAAGGATTTATTCTATCCGGAAAAACAGTTGGCAATTGATGAGTCGATGCTTCAATGGAGAGGCAGGCTGATATTTAGACAGTATATATTAAAAAAAAGCATAAATATGGTATTAAATTTTACGTACTAACTACACATGATGGATTTATTCTCAATTTTATCGTTTATACCGGAAAAGGAACGCTGACTGATGATGGTGGGCAAAATCATGCATTTTCTGTCGTAAAACAACTTTTGACTGATTACTTGGATAAAGGGCATGAGCTTTACGTCGATAACTTCTACACTAGTGTTCCTCTGGCGGAGTATTTGATAAAGAAGCAAACTTATATTACTGGAACCCTAAGAGAAAATCGAAAAGGAAATCCAAAGCAAATGCTAAAAAAGAAGCTCAAGAAAGGAGAAGTCGCTTATAAACGCAAAGGTCCGGTATTAGTAGTCAACTGGAAGGACAAACGTTATGTTCGTATGATAAGTACACATCATAAACACAACATGGTCGAAGCCACAAATAAACGAGGGGTTTCGAAAGTCAAGCCCGAATGCATTTTAGACTATAATAGATATATGTCAGGAATCGACAGATCAGATAAAATGATGTCATATTATTCGATACCACGAAAAACCGTTCGCTGGTACAGAAAAATATTTTTCCATTTGGTCGATGTATGTTTATGGAATAGTTTTTATGTCTACAAGAAGAAAACGAATCAGCCAAAGATGAAGTTTTTGAAATTTAGAGAAGATATCATAAGAGAAATGCTAAAAGTGACAGATCAGAAGAGAACAAGTGAGAAAAAAGAAAATGATGGTAAGCTCCATTACTTAGAGCCGGTAAAAGCAACTGCGAACGACAAATCGGCAATGAAAAGATGTCGTCAATGCAGCAAAAATAAGGAAAGCCATAAATCCCGTTATTTTTGCCCCGTCTGCCCAGAGGAACCAGGTCTATGTGTCTCTACTTGCTTCAAGACTTGGCATATGAAACGATTGCAGAACTAAGCATTTTTATGAGTTTCTTACTATGTTAATTTTTTTGTTTTATATTCTTATGTAAGTTGAAAAAATAAAAGTTTAGTTGGTAACACAATGTGATTCTTAGTTATTTTAGTTTTTTGGTCCAAAACAATAACCGGTCCAGTTAACTGGACACTGGTTTACTGAGACAACTATCGACCTAGGGAACCGATGTCCAGTAAACTGGACGTGTTTTTTTCAAATTTTTGTTTCCAAAAAATGTCCCTTTGGGGTCTATAGACCCTAAGGATTACAATAATTTTTCGATGAGACGTTACACTTCAAGGGGTTTCTGGATAAGGTCACCTATTCCAGTGTAGGGAGCCAACGTGTTAAAAAAAAATTCCATCTACTTTAGTGGTAAACAAATTTTCAAAAATGGTAAAATAAAATTCAAAAAAAAATTTTTTTTGAATCAGGCTTAGAATGCCATGAAACGTGGAAGTTTTAAATTTGAAGAAAGAGAAAAAAATTATTTCATTTTAGTAGTAAAAAATTTTTCAAAAATATTGGTGAAAAAACTTTTCAATTTTTTTTTCCTGAAATAGGTTAAGCGTGTCATGAAACGTAGAATTTTAAATTTGAGCACAAAAAAATTTTTTCATCTTGGTAAAAAAATTTTCAAAAATCTTAGTGAAAAAAATTTAAAAAAAATAGGTTTAGCGCGTCATGAAACGTGGAAATTTTAAATTTGAGCAAAAAAAAATTGTTTTCAGTATTTACTCCGTTTAGACGGTCCACCCTGTATATTTTCCAGTCAAATTTCTACCATTTCTTCGCTGACAGTAGCGTCAACTTCCTACCAAATTTGACTGCTCTCCGTCAAGTAGTTTTTTAGTAAATGCACCAACAGACAGACAGACAGACAGACGGAATTGAAAAACCTATATTTTCGTAATCTACGTGTTCTGAAACGTCAGAATCCGAAAAAAATCTCGGAGGGTGATTTTTTCTCGAATACAATACTTCCCTTCGGTATGCGAGGGAAGTAAAAATCTAAATTTGGAAAAACTAAATTTTACGAATTATTTATTCGGAGTTATAAAAATTCCGTAAGGGCCAAAGTCTTAGAATTAATAATAGAATATGTTCAAATTTTTTTCCTCCCAGCCCCCGTGCAGCCCAGATTGCCCTGTCGATGACGGGATGTTGAGATGATGGCTTGAAAAGTACCCTCACCAATTTTCAAGTTTGGTTGTTGATCATAAGGTTTTTGTCGATGGGCTCTCTACTATGACGCTGAGCTCTGTTCCAATTTCTAACTCCGGTAATTTAGCACTAATGAAAAAAAAGTAAATATATCTTCTCCCCTTTCTTGGTGTTTTCATCATTCTTCGAACAGATTCCAATTAACAAATTTATTTGCCGAAACTACATTTGTGCACCTGTTTTTTTTTTAAATTGCTTTGGAGATAAGTTGATAAACTTTTTTATTATTTTTAAGAACAAATTTTCAGCGAGTATAGATAAATTCCGATACAAAAATCTAAATGCATCAGACTCTAAGGATAATTTTTTTCACTTGAGTAAAAATGTGTTCATTTTAACACTGATAAAAATTAGAACTAACTAATAATATTGCTACTATAAATATTTTCGGTCATAGGAGAATATTCCAGCCAACATTACAGCAAATAATAACGCCCGAATTAAATTCTTGCAACCAATTTCGACGCTTCGAAGGAGGAATCGAACTCGCAGATAATATTTCGGATAGTACGATAATTACTCGGCAAAAAATTTATAGCATTCAATGAAACATAGTTTAATGTATGTGAGCGGAAAGGACAGGTTAATGAAATATCGTTATTGTTTTTCCCTAATGCACTGTCGTTTGGTCATAAATTGTGTCCTAATTTAATGTACACGTCACCGGCCGTTATTTACGAGTGGTGTTCAGAGGCTGTAAAACATAAGTAGCTATTATCTGCAAGCCATTGGCTAATATACGGCCAAGTCCACTTTCAAATTTAACACCGACATGTCAAAGGTGAACGGGGTTCATTCGACTGACGGGATTTACGAATTGTTAGCAAATATGTACGGAGAGCTATCTAAAAGTGGACTATAAAGCTGCAGTATCTCGGTAAATGTGCTATTTTCGAGAAATAAAGAAAATCTTAACAGGTATATGTTATTGTTAACTACAGTGGTTTTAATAATTAGCACAAAAAGTTTATCAAAACATCTGATTAAGATTTTGACTTGTAAAAAACATATGTAACGTAGGCTATGCTTAAGGCATATAAGAATGACTCAAATTTATTGCAATGCAAAATGTTACAATTTGTGTTCGTCTCACCTACCAGACTTGGTCGAAATTATAAAAAATGTTTTCTCCAATATCTCCACAGTTTTTGACAAAAATTCCCTCTTTAATTTTCGCATCACTAAGCCTGGGAAATTTTTGTTTTAAATAACTGAAAGCACGTCCTTCTTTGTCGTTTACCAAGTTTTTCGTAAGCCCCAGTTTTATGTGGAGTGGTGACAGTATTACCTTTTGTGAATTAACTAATAGTACAGGCAAATTAAAAATTTAAGGTAACAAAAATTAACAAAAGGATCATCTCTGGGATTTAAGTAGGTAATAACCTGGAGAATAAGATGATGCATTCTTTGCACTTCCAAGTTCCGGGAAAGTTCGAAAAAATTTGGAAAAACTTTTTGATTTTCGTTTTTTTTTTTGCTCTAGCGGCCAAAATAATGAAAATAGAGAAAGAAGTTGCCAACAAAAGTTGTAGCTCGTCTTTTTCTCTACAAAAAAGGTCTTTACAAATTTCTGTCTTACTTAAGCCGTTTAGAAGATAAATCGAGTTTTCCACTTATAGTTTTAAGCCGCTTCGAAATGCGCGAAAAATGAGAATTCGATAATTCCTACTATTCAGAGCCCCTAAACAAATGAAAATAACATAAAATGTAGAGGAAAGTCTCAGCTTTAATGTGGAACTAATCACAAAATTCATTAAAAAATTTATTAAAAAGAGAAAGCGTCAGAAGACGGCTTAGTGAACTTTGTACAGTTGATCCACAGATTTATTCATATCTTTGCCGGGAGTCGTTAGAATGATAATTCATTTTGCTTATATATTCTTATATAATGATATATTAATCCAATTAACATTTTATTGCAATTACTTTTGTTGGAAAAATATGCCTTGCGATCAAAGTAGAGAGTATATTTCTCATCGATCAATCACCTCCAAATTTTGGAGTTCAATTCGCTATATTTTAAGTAATAATAATAGCACAGTCTTAATTTTTGGATTATAAGTACAATAAAACATATTCTTTCGAATGACTAGAGTTTTTTAAATGCGCGCAGTACTTTTTGATTTTGTCTATATTATTCATACACGTTCAGAAAATGCACAATTATACAGTAAAACATATACAACTTATTTGTTTCTTAACATTCTCCAATAAAATTTTCACCAAATATAGATTAAAGTGCGTGGAATCGAATCCATGCAGTGAAAAAGCACTGTTGTGGAAGAAATAGGCAGGATGCATAAAACTCAAAGATGTGAAAAAATCAACTGTATAAAGTTTACTAAGCCATCTTCTAACACTTTTGTCTCTATGTTAAAAATTTGTATGAATTTTGTGATTAGTTCCACATTAAAGCTGAAACTTTTCTCTACATTTTACGTTGTTTTCATTTTTTTTAACGGCTCTGAATAGTAATAATTATCGATCGATATAAGTGGAAAACTAGATTTATCTCCTAAACGGCTTAAGTAAGACAACAATTTGTAAAGACCTATTTTGTAGAGAAAGAGACGAGCTACAAATTTTGTTAAAAACTTTTTTCTGTAATTTCATTATATTATCAAATCAAAAAGTTTTTCCAAATTTTTTTGAATTTTCCCGGAACTTGGAAGTGCAAAGAATGCATCATACCATTCTACAGGTTATTAACTACTTAAATCCCAGAGATGATTCTTTTATTAATTTTGCGAGGTTTTTATATTATTTTGCCTTCATTGCCTGTACTATAATGGAATGTCAGTAACATTTTTTGCTCCTGGTTCAAAACCCAGTCTTGGCGACCAAGTTTTTCTTATGTAATGTTGTAATCGCGCTCGACTGTCCCACTCGCAAAGGAAACAGCAATATTTGGTATACCCTTGCTGCATACCAAGTAAGCTAGCTATCACTTTTAAGTCTCCACAAATCTGCCACTTACACTTGTTATATTCTATAGTTTGTAGCAATACATTCATGTTACTGTAATTTTCCTTCATGTGGACAGCATGGGCGATTGGAATTAATGGCAATTTATTTCCATTGTGGAGTAACACAGCCTTTAGACTACGTTTCGAGGCGTCAATGAAAAGTCTCCAGTAACTAGGATCATGGGGAATGTCATTAAACCGTCAATGTCCTTGCAGGCAACCAAGTCATTTTCCATTTTGAAAAAAGGTATAAAATCTTTTTGACAACTTCGATACATGGAAACTTTAACATTTTCTTGATTAATTTTGTGTGATTCACCACCGGACACTTCGGCAGAGAAATCGGGATCTTGTGATGATAGCTGGACTAAGTCGTCGTCTACATTATCATCCGATTGTTCGTCAGAATCAAGACTGTATTCTTGAGGTGGATTAGAAATAGATAAGTAGTTCATCACTATGGGGAACCGAGCGAATGGCAGATGGAAATTGGGGTACTGTATTACCATCCTTTTTTTCTTGTTAATACCTTGTCTAATAGGAGGTATCACGCAAAAATAACAATCTGTAACATATCTTTAGGTTTTCGCCAGATCATGGGCACAGAAAAAGCCATTGAACGTCTTCTTTCACTTAGCCAACTGCAAAGATTGTTCGCACAATTGCTGCAACATAATATATGAGGTGCCCATTTTTTATCTTCATCTCCAATTGTACAACCAAAATACAACTGGTACGCCTTCTTAATTTTAGTGGTAAAATTACGTTTTTGACACGCAAAAGTCACCTTACCACAAATATAGCAAAAGTTGTTAGGTGTATTTACACAATCTCGTGTCATATTTTCAAAATAGCACTATTTACTTTCGAAAATGAACGCTTCATGCACAAGGTACAAATACGACTACCTAAGAATGAATATTAGTTTTAGTGACAAAGAAAGAGGCAGATAGTTAGCACGGTCAGTATAGTATGTCTATTGTTCGTAGAATTCTAATTCTACCTGTTATTTGTGATAGGACCGCCCATAAACTAGGGTTTATATCTGTGTTACATTTTATTAACTGTATTGGGAAAACCAGAGCCAATTTAAACTTCTGCTTTTTATATTGTTATTTAGCACGACGAAGTTACTAATAATTTGCTATTTTTACTTCCAATACATGTAGGTTGTCGGCTAGTCTTGTTAATGATTGACTATTAAAATGTATGTTTCTGTTGATAATAATAAATAAACTGGCTAACTGATTCTATCATATATAATTTCATTGATTTTTGTAGGTGGATGTAATAGTTATTTATGTAGTGAATTTTTATAGAACGAGTCTGAGATTATGAGTCGAGCGAGCGAAGCGAGAGAGGCGAGTAACAGATGAGTTCGATAAAGACACTTTACTGACATGGTGCTTACAGAATTTTATCGCCAAGCGTAAAAAATTATAATTTAGAAAAACTGAGAATTATAACTTATACATTTTATAATGACAACGTAAACAGCAAATAAGTATAAAACAAATCTACTTATTGTATCTTATATTAAACGTTAACGTACACCCTGACGTATTATAAAAATTATTTCTGCTGATTTATGTTTCATGTTAAAGTCATGCCGCATGTGCGGCAGGTAAAATATTCTATTTTACAGTAAAATAAAGTGTTTGTTTACTTCCGAAAATCGCTATGGTATTGTATGACTTTACTGAGGGTTGGCGATAAAAGTCTTTTACATCCTGGATATAAAAGACTTTTGCGTTCTGTATACAAAAAACTGTCATTTTAATATTTAATAAATATCATGTAAAAGTCAACTTTTAATGATGTTTCGAAAAAAGTCTTATTTTAACCTGAAAAGTCGACCCTGAACGTTTGGCTATTTAACTCTGGATCACCCTGTATAGTATCATATACTAACATTTTGGGTACAGTTTATTTATATTTTTATATATTAACGATCACTATTGTTATTATTACAATAGAATGTGAACTTATAATAGGCATATACTCTCCCTATATACAAAATACGTGTTTGAGTAAATGATTCAATACATTCCTGCATCGTTTTTTAGAGTTCCCATAAGTTACAGGGATTTAATAGTGTTTATTTTAAAGGCGTTTAAATGTGTCAATTTACAGGGGTTCTCCCAGTCTACAATAAAAGCACTTTACGTCCAAGGAGACTCTCTTGGGAAACCCCATGCTGCACGCTATATTGGCTTTTATCAAGATTGGGGAGTAGGTGTATTTTTTTGTTTACTTCTGTATTAAATTTCGAGCCAGAATTTTAGCAATTTTACTAAAAAATTATTTCAACGATGCAGTTCTTTAAACACGTGTTGAGGACTGTCATACTTGCAAGTTGTGTTTCATTAAATCAGCTAACAGTTTGTGTATCCATCTCTCTATATATGTGACTGTAGACGTTCATGTACTTTCATATCCAAATGCAAATACAATAATTTTTAGTACTTGTTAATAATGAATTCAAGTGCTCGTTATTTTTAATATTTATAATAATCTTATTAATGATGATGAGACTCAAAATCCAACGATCGAGAGTTTCAAGCACGAATTAGTTGGATGCAGTTCTCTTTCTTACTAGAGAGGCGTCATCAATAAAAATGAAACATATTCTTTATAGTATTTTGCAAACAGCGGAAAAAAAAACTATCGATGAGAACTAAAAGAAAAACTATATGTAAAAAATATTAATGAAATTTTTGCAATCTTTCGATAACCTGACTTGTGCTTATGCTAGCAAATCAAAAATCCGAAGAGTCTAATATTTACTCTAGTTATTTATTGCGAATTGTAAAATAATTATTATACATTTTGAGGCCAGTAGCACCAGCTAGTGGGTAGATACTACATTTTAAGCTGTTAAATTGTCAACAAACGGCAATAAGTATATGAGGAACTTGAGACCGTCTATATGAATGGAACGTTAATTTAATTTATCTGTGAAAAGATTAAAACTCTGTGGTCCGATTAAGGGCGAACAAAATAAATAATTACCGCGAGGGTGTGTGTTTATGATATAGTGAACTGCCACAGGTGTGTCGGGTGTTGTGTGGGTAGACTAGATGCTACCGTACAGATAGCATCAAGTTACAATTTCCATATTCATATGGTGGGCATAATGCAGAATCCTGTGAGATTGAAAACTTCTTGTTTTTAATATATCTCTCGAATAGAGAAGCTTTCTCTGAGGTGGCCGGAAGTTGTTATGGGCAGAATTAATTTCTGGTCTAAGAGATTTATTGAATTGGGTGGATATATGTAGAGCCTAACGAGTTTTTCAAGTCGGTATATTCGTTTTATGCATAATGTAACATCAAGAACTGGCTACGAGTTTTATGTGAGAAGCTACTCATTTTGAAAATTGAAATTAATGCAAATTTAAATTAGAAACAAAAGAAATAATTATATTACTTGAATGAATTTCTTGTAATCCAATATTCATCGAGACATGTAACTGACAAAATAGTTGTTGAGAACGAAACATGTTTTTTAACTATGTATTATTAATTACAGCTGTGTTGGTAATCTTCCTAAATCCAATTTTTATTATTCTAACCAGGTAAACCATGAATAGCAGATATAATTATATATTGCATATGCTATTATTTAATTATAAATTAATAATTACTTAGATAGTATCACTACTACTAATATTTTCAAAGATAGTGGGAAAATGCTTTTCAGAGCAAATAGCAAACTACTTTGAGACCGATAGTATTTTTTATAATAAACAATTCGGTTTTAGAAAATCAAAAAATACCACCTGTAATTCTCGATTTAATAGAACACGTTTTAATGGTTTACGGGAGTCGAGAACATATGTGCACTATATTTTGCGATTAAGTAAAGCGTTTGACTGCGTCTCACACGAAGTACTGCTAGAAAAGCTAAAAAGATATAAGTTCTGCCAAAACAGTATATCACTATTGAGATCATATTTAACAAATAGATATCATACAGTTAAACTAAATAATGCATATTCAAACTAAGCAAAAATAACACATGGGCTGTCCCAAGGTTCAGTTCTTGACCCACTCCTATTTCTAATATATGTAAATGATTTCCCATATTCAAACGAATACTCTAGTGACATACTTTTTGCACACGATACAACTATTTCGATTCAAAACAAGAATATTGAACAACTTTCTGCAGTGGCCTGTGAGGTGGAGGCAAAGGCAGGACAGTGGTTTAAGTCAAATAAACTTTAAATAGAGAAAAACAATATGATCTCACTACGCAATAAAGTAGGGCACTATGTTCCCAACCCCCAGCAATCAACAAAGTTGGGAGTTTATCTAGATGATAAATTGGCGGGTACATATAGAATACTTGTCAAAAAAATTAGCAAAAAATGCATTGAAAAATTTAGCAAATGAAGTAGGTGAAGAAGTCTTGAAAAATACATACTTTGCACTATGCCACTCTTTGCTTTATTATGCTGTTTTAGTTTGGGGATAAGCACCAAATTGGCCTAGAATCTTTGCTCTACAAAGAATAATATCTACGTTATATTAGAGAACAATTTCGTAGGCTAAACATATTCATATTACCATCGATATATATTTATGAGTTACTTTTGTATGCTAGAGAGAACTTGTATCCTCAAAGTATAAAAAAGAATATGACTACCATTACACTACAAGACAGAAAAATATGTATATGTAATATAACAGCACCTTATGTAAGATTAACTAAGAGTCAAAAGGGAATCCAATTTTTAGCATACAAATTTCATAATAAGCCTACCAGATCGAGCATTCAAGAAAAGAATAAACGCCATCTTGCTCGAGAAAACGTTTTATTCGCATGATTTTTATCGCATAATTTTAGTATATAAGAAAACGTCCGTTGGTTCCATTCCTGATGTTTGTCTTATACTTTATATGTTTCCAAGATTTGTATATGTATATATCGGAATCTAAAATACTGGCTTGTGCAAATACGATCTCTGTATGTAGCACCAATAAAATGATTTGATTTGATTTGATTTGATTTGATTTGATTTGATTCGGTTCGATTCGATTCGATTCGGAAATTCAAAATGACGGACTGGAAATCGGGCCATTTTCCAGAAAAAATGAGAACGGACATTTTGGCCTTGAAAATCTGTATTCAAGGTCGCTAATTACGAATCCGAGGTCTAATTTGTTAAATTCAAAATGGCGGACCGAAAGTAAAGTCAATTTCTCGGGAAAAAAAACTCGTATTTTTTCCGTTTTTGGGGCTGAAAATGAATACTTGAGGGTTTATGAGATCGCTGATCGCGAATCCAAAGTCCAATTTAGGAAATTAAAAATGGCGGACCGGAAGTATAGTCATTTTCTAATGAAAATAATTTTTTTCATTTTTGGGCTGAAAGTGAGAACTCGGGTTTTTCGTGGTTGGTGATAACGAATACGATGTCCAATTAGGGGAAATTCAAAATGACGAGCCGGAAGTAGAACCATATCCTCAGGAGAGACACATTTCTTCTATTTTTTTTATTAAAAAAAAAATGTTTATACAATTACTCGACATGATAAGCTGAAAAGATATTAATATTTCTCCGTCAGAATCATTTTTTTCTCGATAATAAAAAAAAATAATGAAAAAGCTTAAGTATAATGTTGGCGTTTCTGAATTAATACGAAATAATCCGCAATCAGCGATGTTGAAAACTCTCGATTACCCATTTTCAACCTAAAAATGAAAATAATGCTGGATTTTCCTAAAAAATGGCTCTACTTCCGGCAGCCATTTTGAATTTTTTTTAATTGGACATTGGATTCGTTATCAGCGAACACGAAAATCCTCGTGTTCTCACTTTCAGACCAAAGAACGAAAAAAGTAGGAGTTTCTCCTGAGAAATTAACTGTACTTCCGGTCCACCATTTTGAATTTCCCAAATTGGACCTAATATTCGTCACCAGCGACCTCGAAAACCCCAGAGTAGAGATTTTTAGGTCGAAATTTTCAAGTTTTTTTTTTTCTAGGCTTAATTTTTGGGGCTTATAACCCCCATAACTCCGCATTTTGTCCGTCCGCAAAGATGTTAGTGGTGACGAATGATCCTAAGGGTTCAAAGAACACAACGCAGAAGGAATTTTCAAAATCGGTGCAGTTTCCCAACTTTTAGACATTTTCCTGCTTATTTACTGGAGTAAAAGGTGGAAAAACATATCATTATGAATATTAAGCAAATGAACTAACTCTTTTTACAACTTGCAATTGGATACCTAGCTTTAGTGTGTGAATTGTTGTAAGCTACTTTTTAAACATGAAGAAAAAAATGAACATCAAACAGTTTTTACATGAACGAAGTATCTGAATATCCTTTTTAAAGCGAACATCAAAATCAATTTAATAAATGATGTTGTTGACTGCGTAATCGTCTCGAGTAAAAAATCCCGCGACGATATTAACATACCACAAAGTTTTCAAAGTAAAGGACAACAATTACTGGGAATATTCTACGTAAAATATATTTAAAGCTCGAGAAGCCACCTGAAGAATTTTTCATCAATTAATAAAGGCTGGCACTAATTACATTAGCTATTAGCAGCGCCCTTATAATTATCCATCTTACCGCTAGGTGGTGAGCGGACCAGATGAGTAATTAAAACAGATTAATTACTAATGGCTTAATATTCATCTGAGCCTATGCCTTTCTAAGCTGGCCCGATCTTTTACAGCTCATTTGCATTTTAGAATTGCGGAATCCATCTTGGCAGAGTTTTGTTTTAATGTCAGCCGTACAGGGGGATTATTCATGATTTTCTACCAGCCAACCCTTTTCCTATTCTACTTGCCCTTGCTTCTGCTCCGCAAGGAGTTTCGCGCGTATAAAAAATATTTTTGTCTGTTGGTGACAGTTAAAAATGTGCGTTCCTGCCTCCTGCGCCAAGAAAGTTATTTTCTCAGCCCAGAGAACAAGAATATCGCTCTAGGTCGTATTTTCGCTCTCGTATTAGTTTATATTACTATTATCTGGCTTCGTGGAATAAATATTGTAACGTAAACTCCGTAAAAAAGGCAATAAATTTTAAATTTGGAAAGTAATAATAATGATAATAGTAGTTTAATAACATTAATAATAATAATAATAATAGTTTATTATCCAAATGACCAAATACAATGGTATAGGATTAATATTAATAATTTATTTTATCCGTAAAGATCATAATAATGATATTGGACAAATCACATGATTCGACAACAAAACTATAGTGCCCTCTGATTATGCCATAATTAAACGCCTAAAATACTAGGAACTATTACACTAATAGATATTCTAAAAACAAGAGACAAGTTATAGTGTATACGAGCACAATTCAAATCGTATAATAACTAAGAGCCGGCAAAAACAGTCGGCAACTCTTTATTGTACATGGGCAGTGATAAATAGAAATGCTTGTCTTAAGAAAATGTTATAATTTTTTGAAAATTGTATTAATTTTTATTATCTTTTGTTTATTAGATAGGCTATTTTTGTTCATTTGTCCAATAACATATTTTTGAAGTATTATATCAGTAAAAATAAAATAAGTTTCTTCTAAAATAAAAATAAAGATGTAAGTTTCTTAACCAAAGCAAAGAATTAATACAACAAAAATAAATACTTGTATTGATAAAACATAAATAAAAGCAAAATTAAAACATGTCTAGAATAAAGTAACTTAAATTAAAATTTCTTGTCAACTAAATAAAATATATTCCAAGAAATGTAACAATAAAAAAGTAAACTTCATAGCTAATATTCTTAATAGCTAAATATTTTGTTCTGAAAATACATATTAAAAAAGTTAAATGCTAAAAGTTGACGCGTCCGAGTCTTGACTTTCTGAAGAGGAATCATTATCCGGTTGAATTATAATCGACGCAATGGGGGGTAGTGTGGATATTGATTTTCTTTTTTAATTACATGCTTAACGCAACTTTTCCATAAATTAGTATTGTCGAGGTCATTTATTACTTCTCGTATATGATCAACTACTACCGCGCTTAACGTTGGAGAGTCAGTACATTTTCGCAAACGATCTTTTAAAGTTGCTCAAACCATCTCGATAGGATTAAATATCTATTGCAAAAGTGTATGACCGTGTATATTGGATAAGTTATCAATAACATATTCCCTTTTGAAATTCTGTTCTTTTATTCATTTCAGTAATTCGCGCTTTATTGGAACTTTTGCAGGAATTTCCATATTTTTTTCTCTCGTGAATTTTAAAATGTCTTCCTTGTACTGGTGTTTGGTATTTTATTTAATATTCGCGAGTGATAAGAAGCATTATCTAATACAATTACCGAATTAGGCGGAATATTCGGTACAAAGCTGTTCTGAAAACCATTTTTCGCATTGCACTGGAGAAATATCGAGTCCACGTTGACTAATGACTGATATAACTCAAACACCGACCGACCAATCGGACTGAGGAATACCCGGGTCCCAGCCAATCGTCGCCACCCGTCCTCAAACCCAGGCCAATGACAGCACATCTCACAAGTTCACGTTGACTGCTGGGAAACGATTTACAAGTTTTTTTTATGGTAGTGGACCTGTCCGTTTTATTATCTTTAAACCAGTGCAGTCGTAGATGGTTCATTCGGGCTGATTACATTGCCAGTCTTGGACTCGTCTGCACAGTTTCAACTACTATTCGATTCTCGATACCATTGTTAAAAACATAGGACAAAATATCAAGTTAAGTGCGCACGGTCCTGTGCTTTAACACTGACCGGTTTCAATTGACTTCGTAAACACTATACATTTAAAATTACTGTGTCAGAACTAACCTAAAATATGTACATTTGACATGAATATTTCTTTATCTTGCTTAATTTATGGATAGAATGGATTATTTAATTGATTAGCCAACGTAAGGTAGGCATTGTTGTCACTTCCGGATATCCAATCTGGATATTATTGTATACCGCCGGACCGGTTGCATACGCCGGATTGGACATGGGACATGCTTGTTACCAGCAGCGAGTGCCGCATGGGGTAAGTGGGGATGGGTAGTGTGGGTGTTTGAGAGATATTTCTTTTAAGTTTCCATAAGTTTCCATGTTTCTTTTAAGTTTCCAGAGTTTTCGTTGCATTGACATAGGCCTGGGATGTTATATTTGTTATAATTTCGCCCTCCAGTTGGTGGCTAATGCTCCGTATAGGCAGTTCCTGTCGCCGTCGATTTTTTGCACCAGTAATTGGTGTTCGCGTTTCAACGCAATTTTTTAAAATTATTGTTATCTGTATCACGTACGGTAAAAATGTTTTTTGCAGCGAGTTGCAAAAGTTCTAGGTGTGGAAAACCAACTGATGAGTATACTCTAACACACTTAAACCACGATAATTTTACAAATTGCCTTTGTACTTTTTCCAGGCTATTAACATGAGTTACGTAATGAGGGTTCCAGATGAGTGACGCGTATTCGCGTATTTAAACCGGACAGAAGCAAAGTAATGTACTTTTGGAGTATCGGTATTGGTAAACTCTCCGCTTGATCTGTATAAAAATCCCAAAGTTATAAACGCTTCTGAACTTATGTTATTTGTGTGTGATACAAAGGAAAGTTCTTTATCAAAAATTACTCCAAGATCTTTGAAAGTCACGAGTCTTTGGAGTTCCACATTGTCTATTAATTAAACGTAGCGGGTGTGAGTTTTGTTATGTAGGACATAACGTTACATTTGGACACACTTAAGTTTAACTTATTTTGAACGCACTAATCAGATATGTTGGAGAGGCTGTTTGTAATAAATTGCAGTCCGTTATGGAACTAATAGTCCTAAAAAGTTTGAGATCATCTGCGTAGAGTAAACAGTCAGCTTGAGTAACTGCCACAATATCATTTATAAAAGAGATTAAAAGCAACGGTCCCGGAATTGATCCTTGCGGAACACCAGATGTTGCCAGGTACTCGACAGACCGAAACCCACTATAAGCGACATATTGTTTTCTACCTAAGAGATAGGATAAAAAAGTACGAGATTAGGAGAAACAGAAAGAGGACCTTTTCGAAGTAATATGGCGTGGTCAGGGGTGTCGAATGCCTTAGAAAAATCTGCGTATATTACGTCCATGTAGCGTTGATCAATGGCCTCAGGGATATATTGAGTTATGGATTTTAAATTAGAGGTGATAGAGCGCCCTTTAACAAAACTGTGCATGTAAACTGATAGCTGACTTAATGCTGGGATATATGGTGTCATGTAACAAAATTTCAAAACAATTAGTAACACATGCATAAAAATCCTTTGATAGTATTACTAAGCCTGGGAAGTGCTCCTGAAAATCATCCAAACACGAGGGAAAACTGTATTTCCAAATTTCATTAACTAGCACACCAGTTCGAAAATATGCCTCAATTATATAAGTTTTGTGCTCTGTAGTGAAACCATAACTCAAATGATTCAAAACTGATTTTAAGATTAGATAAGAAATAAATAGGGACAATGGACAAAGGTACTTCAACTTTCAGATGCACGAATTTAAGAATTCTTAGATGATCAATCATTCTGCAAGTACATGTTAATGGGGTCGCTGCACGTATTTTTTTATAGCATATTCTGAAAATATATTGAAAAATACTAGACCCGTATTTGTTGTTTGTTTTTTTGTTACACGCGTTTTAAGGTTGTAAATCAGCGTCAAAGTTCGGTCTGTGACTCTTTAAACCCTTTAAATGATGACGTAGATCGGGCAACGCCGAATGCCTCCGAAAATAGTCGGAACTTACCAATCTATCTGGAACACCACAAAACACAAAATACGCAAACAGAAATGGCGGCCGAACGTGGACCATGACGTAAGCCTACACGTGTCGTTCAATAATCTCACACAAGCGTATCAGCGTTTTCAATTTATGACGTAGCAGGGGCAAAGGCATTCTGCTGACGGCCCTTTATTTTAAAGTGGTGTACTTTAAATTTTGAGCAATAGTTTGGTCAATTCATGTAACAAACCCACAGTTACATTTTCTATACAAAATCAGTCTTTATTTCGATACAGTGCAACGACCCCAGTGCTATATATAATGGGTCTAGTTAAAAATCGCATTTCAACGATTGAATATTATATTATTAGAAAAAGTGTACTAGTAAAATATACAAATAAATAATTGGAAATAGCATTTCACAAGATTCAGTTATAAAACGCAAATATCAAGAAAACAATGTTCTTAAATTTAAATTATTAATATCTTTTTTATTTGTCCATCAATTTTGTTCAAAAGCCATAGGATCTTTCCTCTAGCTAACACTAACTCACTGTACAAGTTTCAGTACAACTGAAGTTTTTCTTTTTAAGTTATTGTGCTTAGAAGGAACGTGTCCTATGGAGGGATGGAATAGACAGACGGACAGACTTTTGAAAGTTGTTCATCACGAACACAACGATATGAATTCTTCTCCTCTACGAGTGATGTTTATTTACTCTTTTAGAAATGTACCGATCAAATGCAACATACTTTCGTTTTCATATTAATAATAGTATAGTATATATTAATGCCACGCCACCACTTTACCGCCTGTTTCATTTTTTTTTATCACCCACAAGAGTGAACCTATAAATCCAGGCGTTCTGAAAGAAATTAGATACCTACCTCGTCAAAAGACGTATTAGGTAAGATAGCTAATATTGTCCAATTAACCAGGCGATCAAATGAAATTTTATTTCATAATTTTTTGTCACCTATTTTTTTTCTTTTTCCTTGCTGTACTAGCGCATATCCTAACACTCGGCTGTATTGACCGAGTGGGCACTCCGTCATTTAATCCGGCCCTGCCTAAAACCTTCCAGTAAGACTTCTTCGAAAAAAATTAATGCCAGCGTTTTGATTGATCCGAATAACGAGTAAAAACTCTCATTATAGGCCGATATAACATTTGGTGGGTTAATTGAATCTAAGAGCGTTTTATTAAAAACACCATAACAAATTACGCCCTATTACCTAAACCACCACGTCAAAATATCAGTTTGCTGTTTTTTCACATCAGATTACGTCCGCAAAAAGGTATACCGACAAAGTGGGCATATGCACACGCAAGGGTACAAATTGTACACGCATTCTATCCAGTTGTCTCAACTTATTAGTTGATCCAAGTGTCGGTATTCAATAATAATATTCAATTAGCAGACTTACCCTGTTATTATATAGATGCTACACTTCAAGTTAACGCCGAAAAGAGATTTATAGATAGAGAGAGAGAGGAGCAATAAACGACGAACGCGTAAACTTATAGGTAAGTAATGTATACAGGGTGTTCCTTAATGACAAGCTAATATTTCAGGGTGTGATCGATTCCTTAGGCCATTTTATGAAGAAAAATTCATATGTCCGCGACAGTTTAAATTTTTTATTACAGGGAAGGTGTTGAATGTTTCCTCTTCAAATCGTTATTTTCTAATATCTCATAAAACAATTTAGATATTACTTTCAATTTTGGTATCTGTTAATAGGATATAAAATCACATATTTTAGTTAGAAAAGTTATTTTATTGCTGTACCAGTGGGGTCCCTGCGAACATGTCCTCTGATATTCTTTAACAAAAAAGTGGTACGCTACTGACATTTTTCCATGTGGATATTTTTCCTGATTAGCCTGATCAACTCTACATCAAAACGGCCTCTTGTACGGTTCTCATCAGACGCACAGTTCTTGATTAAAACAATTAAATTCCAATTTTATAGAAAACTTCAAAGGGCCTAGCCAGATAAGTATGTGTAAAATATCCCTAAATTGTCTAGTCGGTAAAGTAAAAAATATGCCAGAAGCTCCAAAAAAATGTTATCTGAAATTTTCCTTCCGTAACTGTTAGTGCGAGTATTAAACATCACAAAGCCACAAAAGTCTGCCGCGCAACCCCCAAAAAAAACCACCACTTCGGTGAAACAAGCCTTATGTTACTGATAACTCATTATCCGTTGAAGATATAAAAAATTGCTTATTATTAAAAAGAAAGCTCGACTAATTGCCTAAAAAAAAGTCCTCTTGTAATTTTCTTGTATATGCCACGGCTTTCGAGAAAATTGACAAAATTGTATTTTCAATGCGCGCGAATTTTCGTTTATTTGAAATTTTTTGCGCGCGACCTATAGAGAAAATTGAATTGCTCGAAAACCAAACAAGCTAGGAAGAAAAATCAAAATGGGTCTTAAAGGGGATATAAAATACTCTCTTGTGTTGCCATTTTTGAGGGCTATTGATATTTATTAGTGTATAAAAATAACAATATAATATAGTTATCTCTTGATTTTTTGTGCATCTAACTATTCACAGGCCCATAAAAAATAACTGACTATAATATAAGTTATAAATGCATTATCTTTTAGTTCAAGGTAGTACTTTAATGCAGAAAAAGTTAGGAATAAGAATATTCACATCTACAAATTTAGCAGCATGTAAAAGAATCCAAAAAAGGCTGCATGTTCAATGGGCTTGTTCCATGACATTCTTTTTATATGGTTTTTATACTTTTTCATATAGTACTCGATATTCTCATTGTACACTTAAAATTTCGTATTATTAACTTTTTCCGTTCTCGAGATATAGGGACTTGAAATTAGTAATAGTTGCAAAAACCGAGCGCTCATTTGTGACGTCACTGTACGCAAGTGACGTAAGAAAAATGGCTTTCTGGGACCTTTCAAATTTAACCTGAAAAGTAGAAAAACATGGAATATTTAAACGCTGGTAACTAAATAAATACGTCGAGTGGAAGTTCGTTCTATGTGTCTACGGAAAGGAGAAGGTCGGCGATGAATTATAATCGTAAATTGCAGGGTCGAAATCGAAAATTCGTTCTGGCAGGAGCGAGAGAAAATTGTAATTTTTTGACATTTCACCAAATTGTACTCCCCTACTGTCAAGTAGTAAGCAAAACAAACAATACTTCTAAATGCTTCTAAAACACTTATAATTATAACCAATAAGGAGCATCAAGTCTATTGAGATCGCCGAGTCTATGCGTATAGTGACGTAGCGCCTGGCCACGCCCCATTTTCGCGAGATGGAAATTTGTAATAGTTTTTAAGATACTAAACGTGCGAATAAGATTGAGATTTTTTGCAGATCCATTAATTTATACTTGCACTTTCGATTTATGAAATAAAAAAAAATGCCGAACAAGCCCATTTTTTGATGATATTTTTTTAATACAATTTTTTAACTATTAAATGATTGGAAACAATAGTTACATGATACATAAAATAAAAAAAATACAAAATTTGAGCTAAATTTTCAAGGATGTTTGGGTCTTTTTTATTTTTAGGAAACAATAAAAAAATTGGCCAAAATTTGGCTAACTTCAACATGCTGGTAAATTTGTAAATGTGAATATTTTCTTTCCTAATCTTTTCTGCATTGAAGTACTAGCTTGAACTAAAAGATAATGCATTTATAACTTATATTAAAGTCGGTTATTTTTTATGGGCCTGTGAACTGTCTAATTTGTGGTTATTTAACAATTTTTTGTACGCCACAATTCCAACAAAGTAAGATTAAATTTATTAAGTAATAATAGGGAGTCTTGTAGCCTCTTTCTGGGTAAAAACCCATCAATTTTTAATAATAAAAATTTCAGAAATCTTCGCTGTACGTTTTCGAAGGCGTTTTTATGACAAGTACACCAGGGTACCAGACTATCGAGCAGTACTCTAGCTTGGATCTTACGTAGGAATAGTAGAGTGTTTTTAAAGCAAATTCATTAGAAAATAAATGACAGCTTCTAACAATAAAACCTAACATTTTCAAAGCGGATAATGTTACTTGCGCCACATGGTTCAGAAAGTTTTCTGATCAAATATTATAGTCTTTTATGTTGTAGAACGTTCAAGTATTTGGGAGTTTAAAGAGTAGTCAAATTCAACTGGACTAGATTTTCTTGTGTAGGAAATAACTATTTTGACGCATTCAAATGGAGATTGTTTTTGTTACAACAGTTTTCTATTATTTCTAGTTGTGCTAAAATGTTTTCACAACCATTCACGCTGCTTATTTCTGATTAGATCTTCATATCATCGGCAAACAACAGTTTGCCGCCGCATTATACATTGTTTATAAAATCATTAATAAACGGCAGAAACAATAGTGGTCCAAGATTGGAACCTTGAGGTGTGCCTGAAGTTGCTGTAAATAGTTCAGTTTCATATCCATTGCGTACTGTTTCCTGTGATATAAATATGACCTTAGAGATGTTGAATGAAATAACAGCTGAACCCAAACCCAAAATGATGAAGAATAACGTTTTATAGCGAAATTGATATATCTAATCTTAATCCACGTTAAATTCCTCCAGACTGTATATCGACATTTTGAAGTCTTGTACATCCTCGTGTTTTTGGGATAATTAGCTTATGAGTCCTGCTTTCTGTAATAGATAAATAATAAATAGACAGACGGATTCAGCCTCTGCGTAATTACACTCGTGTAACTTGATAGATAGATTATTCCAAAACATTAAAGATATTTCTCATGTTCGATTTGTGTAATAATCGTCGTTAATTCCCCAAAACTATTTCATAACGAAAAACCTATAATTCAGTATTAGGTAATTACAGAAGAAAATAAATGTGTAAGTGCTTTTAAGTTAAACCAGTTATTAGTTTGCAAAACGTATATATTTCGCCCGGCCATAGTTTTATAAAAATTTTTCGAACGTCACGATTTCCTTCAAGTGAACAAATTTAAACATATTTTTTTCAATTGCATTGCGAGAGTTATCAATTGCTGTTATTATGCGATGTAATAGCCAAACACAAAACATGTGTTATGCCAGCATTCTCCCTACGTATAAAGATATAATTCACGTACTTAACGTCAAATATAGGGTTTTTACATATTTCTTAAAAGTTTCCTTACCAAATACAGGTCACGTTGGAGTAAATAACAATAATAGAATACAAAAAAGCTGAAAGGCCTGAAATTAGAGTGTGTGACTGGGGATTAATAATAATATTAAATATTATAGGCGGGTTCATCTTTAAGGATGTTTTAAGGCATTTCGTTGCACGCGATGCAACTGTTTGTTTCTTCCTAAGGCCGATAGCCCCTCGAGGGACCGGGCCACAGCTTAAAATTGCACAGTACATGTGCACGTAATTCTAATAATACAAGGGAAACAAAAAAATGACCTAGTTACTTATGTGAAGCGACCAATAGTAATAATTAATGCACGCATACAAACAGGGTGTCGTCCAAGTATTCTGGCAAAATTATAAGATACAGGGTGTACTCAATTAGTTTCATGTAATTAAAAAAACTGGTGGTAGGGAACGACAAGACAAACAAAAAAACCTATATAAGATGGGGTCTAAAGCTTATAGTTTTGGAGAAAAAATAAACAAACATTCCCAAAATACCGAATAACATGGTTTGAGAACTGCTGGCATATTGGGGTAGGCTTTATTGCCTCGGGTCTTGTCGCACATGATACTCTAACATTCGTGCAAATATGTATGGTGAGCCTAAGAGATAATTAGGCCGCGAAAAGTATGTCGACAAAACAGTTAAAAGCGACTGACAGAGGATACCGCCATGTTTTTTTGCTTCTTCGAGGCCAAATTATCTTATTACGCGTGCTATACTCTCCCTTGTAATATTCTCAAGTAATAATTTCGGTTTTTGTCCTTACTTGGTAAACAACGTACACACGACGCGACCTACCCGTTCAAGGCGTTAGTACTTGGTTACGTACGACACTACTTCTCGTTCGTGTTTTTTGTGTTACTTTTTGGATTTTGGACCAAGTTTTTCTTTTTGTTTTTTTTATTGATAACGTTAATTCGCAGTTTAGTGTGGTGTTTTAAAACACAAGTTTGGACATTATGGGAGATTACACTTATCCAGAGCTCGCGGATATGCACTTGGTGTTTGGAGAAAGTGGTGGAAATGCAGCTGGTGCGGAAGAGCTTTATCGTTTGAGGTTCCCTAATCGACGTCATCCTTGTGCTCGTACATTCGTTCAAATTTTGGAACTTGTAAAAGAGGATCCAACTTTAAGCACACGTGATATCGCGAACCATGTGGGAGTATCCCATTTTGTGGTATGGAGGACATTGGGAGATATTTACTTACATCCCTATCACTATCAACGTGTCCAAGCACTAGAACCTCAAGATTTTGCAGAGCGAATGCAATTATGTAGGTGGATTTTAAGAGAACACGCGGCAAATGAGGATTTTTTAAACGTTCCGTATTTTTCCGATTTGTCGTGTATTACCAGAAACGGAGTATTTAATTTTAAAAATATGCACTATTGGGCAGACGAAAATCCACGTGTAATAAGAAGGGCGCATTTTCAACAGCGGTTCAACGTTAATTTGTGGGCAGGAATTTAGAGTAATGAAATAATTGGACCTATATAAATACCCGCTAGATTAAATGGTGATGTATACTTAAATTTTTTGCAACAAACATTGCCAAACTTGCTGGAAGATGTACCCTTGGCTACGCACAGAAGAATGTGGTATTTGCACGATGGCGCGCCAATCCATTTTAGTCTAGTCAGAAAGTTTCCTCGACGATGGATTGAACGTGGAGGACCAGTACCATGTCCTGCTAGATCGCCCGACTTAAGTACGATGGACTTTTATTTTTGGGGGCATTTTAAATCTCTTGTTTGCCGTGGTCCAATTGACACTTTAGAACAATTGTAACAACGTATTTTAATGTGCATGGAAGCCATAAAAGATGGTCCTAATTTACCAAATGTATTGAACGGAGTGCGTATGTCCTTAGTTCGACGTGCCGAAATGTGTATACGTGGAAATGGAGCTCATTTCGAACAATTTTTGTGAAAAATTCAAAAGAATTGTTCAGTTATTGGGTGTTACCTATTGGGGATTAAAGGTATGATTATTATTATTAGTATTCGCTCTCTTGTTTTCATCTGTTTATTATTGTTTACATTGATTTTTATAGAGACCAAAGACTCGATTTTTAGTTTTCGATACCTGATTGGGAATAATTATGCGCTCAATTCGTTAAAAAAATCAGATTTTTCCCTAACTTAAAATACACAACTATTTTCTGTTATCGTATCTCGGACGTCTAACTGTTCGTTTTCCAATTTCATAAAACAATTACTAATTTTTTAAGCCTCTAACACAATGTTACAAATTTGAATAAACCACTTTTAAATTTTATAATTTCGACAATAATAAACGACAAAAAAAGCTACAATAATTTTGTTCCAAATTAAAAAACACATGTAAACAAATCCTATTTAAACCCCTGCGGCCATGCTATGCTTGCGTTGTGCCGAAAGAGAAGAAATTATTTACATTTTCATAATTAGTAGTATAAAATGTTCGGTACAAGTAATCCCATCAAAGTGCCGCAGTTCTTCCGGCGGGAACACAAGTCGGGTATTACAGTTTTTTATTATTTCTAATATTCGGAACTATAACATCCATTGACCTTGATAAACTGTGGTTCTCAAATGTTTCCTACCTTAACATTCAAATTTTAAACCAAGGTCAGTTTTTTTTTTCAAAGTGCCCCTAGATAAAAAAGTCATATAGGTTTTTGTTTGTCTAGTCGGTCCCTATTACCAGTTTATTTTTAATGACATAAAACTAATTACACCACCATGTATATAACAATAGTAATAATAATAATAATAGTAAAACTATTAATAATAATAATAATAATAATAATAATAATAAGTTGGCACAGCTGCCCCTTCCCACGGGTTCGTCCACCAGCTAAAGCTGTGATTAAAAATAATAATAATAATAATAATAATAATAATAATAATACGAACTCTAAGTGCTGTACCCAGGCTACTCGGTCAAGATGGTCGTCCTAATAATCGGTTTACTCTACTTAGGGCACACGATTCTGGTATTTACAGTCACTAACCCCACAGGGCGTGGGGAGTGGCTGTAATTATCGCCGGTGCGACTGTCGTGTGGTGTCGGTCGGAAAGCACGGAAGCCCTGTCCGGCAACGGTGAAACCGAAAATAACAATAATAATAATAATACGAAGATACAACGAAACAACCAATAGAAAAATACATGACCGCGAATTTGTAAGAAACCAGAAATGCTTTTATCGCAAACTAAAACAAACTGAAGAAACAAAGAACAAAGGTATCCACGAGTGCCAACGATTTCAAAATTGCTGGAATAATATATAGAACCAGCTAACTTTAATAATAAAGCACCACCACCCTCCCCCCCCCCCCACTCCATTATTAAAGGGGTTGATAAAATAAAATTGAGATATTCACTTGAAATTTGGTACACGTATATATTATAATAACATCAAGAACTAGATTATATTTTGGGATTATTCTGATGAAGGGTTGGGGTTAAATAGGGGTAAATAGGGAAGAAGAAGTAAAGCAACCTGGTAAGAGTACAGAAACTTGAAATTCGGTGTATGTACTAGAAACAAAGGCCTCAGATTTTTTTATAATATTTTTCAACCCCCAATACCCCTACTCCATTGTTAAAGGGGTTGATAAAATAAAATTGAGATATTCACTTGAAAGTTAGTACACGTATGTATAGTAATTACATCTGATTGAGATGATTCCGTTGAAGGGGTGAGAGGTGGTAGGCTGTGAATAGCGCATAATAAGTACACCAAGCTAGAAACCTCATTTTTAACGTATATGGTAGAAACCAACGCCTCAAACTTTTCTATGACATCTGCCCCAAATATTATTAAAATTCTATGACCAATAATTTCCACATACTAAGGTGTAAATCTAGTCAAGATGTTTCCTTGGATGAAAAATCTGGATGTGGAAGTAGTGATTCCTTAGGCAGAGGTTTTTTTTAGAGTTACCGCCCTGCATACATAAAGAGGGAAGTTCTGTGTAAATACCTTTATCGATTTTTGTACTATAACGACTGGCCTTTAAATGGAAAGTTCTGATCGACTAAAACCATATATTTGGTAAAAAGAAAATTTGACAACAAAATCTAGGTATGCTATTTTCAGCATTTGAAAAACATGCTAGTAGAGTTCACAAGAGGGAAGGATCTAAACTTTATTTTTACAAGTGATTTCAGAGGTGATTACCGAGCACAAACTGATAGATAATTTAATATCTGGCATGCCTGAACATAAAACATATTTTATGTTTGGCCATAACATATGCAATATTTTATCTTGTCCACGCTCGCTGACCCAGAGGTCACCGTAAATTTTAAACCTACTACAAATTTAATCTACTGACTAAATACACCCTATTTAATTAAAGTGGTAGTGAAGTGTAAATAACTTCTGGGCGTTAAGAGGTTAATAACAAATTTCTACATACCTACATATACGTTACTTGTTGTGGTGTTAAGTAATGGACAATAATGTGCAGTAAGCTCACTGGGCTAATTGGTAATCGCGTCGAGAATCATCGTGCTCGAGTTGGATCAATCCATTTTCAACTGACTTTAAATCTCTATTTGAGAATTTGGCGAATGCGCTAGTCATTGGCATTGTCATTGCATTAAATTGGTACTTAGGTATTTTTGGAGTAGCTGATATAGAATTTAATGTCAAAAGTTAAAAAGTCAAAATGTCGAATCCAATAAAACCAATAAAAACTCGAGGCGTAATATTTCTGAAAATAATATAGATATTTAAGTCCTGCAAAGGTCAACAGGGTGTGTTCACTTTCTTTTTAAGTCGAAAAATATAAAATACTCGTTGTATATAGGTATACAGGGTCCCGAATTGCATAGGCCAAACTTCACTAAGTAATACAAGTTTTCAAAATAAGAAAAAAAATTCCCATAAACATGGGTCGGGAAGTGATTAGTTTCCGAGATACAGGGTGTTCAAGTAATTCTTCTGAAAATGTTTTTTTATGAATATTGTTGCGTTTATTCACTTTTTAGGAAACCCTGTATGAATCCGTGGGTTCTAAATAATTTCAACAAGAGATAAACACCACTAACACTTTATTTAACTATTTACTGACTATACAATACTTCAACTTTATTTACTTGATATCTAACCTCACTTTTCACTTTTCTACTTGTTCACTTTTATAAACTGCCTTCTTAATAAAACTTCTCCTTCCGCGCTGGTAATCGCGCCTTATATACTCTGAAATTACCTCTAGATTGAACCAGAATCTTCTTCCACCACACTCTAGAAAAGTCCTTGGCTCTTTCTAGAGTCTTTCCAGTCACTATCAGTAGGCATAGGCGTATCATCTCCAGTTCCAAGGGGGTGTAATTCATAACACTGCCCCCTCCTTAAGCCTGATCGTTCCGATCAGGCAACTCAGAATCGTTGACGTATTTCGCCAGTCTGTCCAAATGCACGATCTTCATCTTGAACTTTTTGCTTCGTTGAATACGATAGACGACGTCATTAGTTCGGGTAATAACAGTATACGGTCCATCCCAAGGTGGTTGAAGTTTCGGTGAGGTCCTGTCTTCCGCTGTGGGTTGTACAGCCAAAACAGGTCTCCTGCCTTGAACCCTTCTGAACTACCCTTTCGGTCGTATCGAGCCTTCATTCAGTCACTGGCTGGTGATGGTTCCGCTATATCGTTAGCCAACCTCTTGAAAGGAGCTCCGAGTCTGTGGTCCCTTACTGGCTGCACAAATCTTGCATTTGCGACACCAAGCCTCCACATCCTGACGACTTCTTATCCAATAAAATCGTTCTCGTATTTTCTTCGGGGTCTTGTTAACACCGAAGTGTCCATCGGATGTTCCATTGTGCACTTCCTGAAGCACCTTCGCTACTCGACACCTGGGAATTACTAGACGCATAACCACCTTTTTTCCATCCGGGCTTTCCCATGCTCTCCGCAACAGCCCGTTCCTGACTTTCAGTGAGTCCCACTGCGCCCATAGTGCCTTCAGTCCCACTCTTTTGCCTGAAACATCCTTCCATTTTGGACGAGTTCCCCTTTCTTTGGCTCTCAATATAGGCCCAATTTCCTCATCGTTCAGTTGCTCTTGTCTGAGCGCCTCATCTGTCCTGTCATCCAGCACCTCCACCTTGACAGTGTTGACTGCTCCCGTGACCTGCAGTTTCTCCTGGTGGTAGTACTTGCAATCTTCCTTGCACCTTCTTCCGGATGAAACATCAGCATCCTTCTGGGGTTTCATTTTATTTTCACGTCCTGGTAGTATTAGACTTCTCGGAATGCTTCGAAGCTGGGAAATCTTTACTTCTCTCGGGGTACCATGTTCCCCATCTGTCACAGTCTCTCTGGTACCAGCTTCCTCTGCTTTTCCCCTCAGCTTTACAGCTTCTCCGGCCTTCACTCTCTCCGATCTCCTCCGTGGACATTCAAGCTGGATATGTCCTAGTTCACCGCACCTGTAACATTTCATACGCCGCGCCGTCCACTTGGCCATCCACTAATCTGTTTGTTCTGAGTCTCTTCAATCTTTCTAACATTCACTTTCCTCGAGTTCCGATATCGACAGTCTCGCTTCATATGTATGATGTTGATCCTCTTTTTCCTGTTGGCGTTTTTGTTCTTTTTCTTGTCGTTTTCTTTCCCGTTCTTCTTTCTCTTCCTGGCGTTTTCTTTCCTGTTCTTCTTTCTCTTCCTGGCGCTTTCTTTCCTGTTCTTCTTTCTCTTCCTGGCGTTTCTTTTCTTGGTCCATCATCATCTTTTGCATTTGGGTGAATAAGTTCTGTATTTGTTTTTCGGATACCATGCTTCTGGTCGTTACCGGCATACAATTATGTTGAAATCAAATAAATTTAATAATTACGTCACTATCGGTAATGGGACTGTCCAGAAAAACCTCAAAACTTTGTATGCTTTTTAAGAAAAAATAACAACTATGTACGAAAATCATTCAGGAGCGGGTGAAACTGGGGGACCTAGGTATAATTAAGCCCTAACTTTATTTTGTGACACTTTTAAATTAATTTATGAGCAGAATTTAAA
Organism: Stenurella melanura; assembly: GCA_963583905.1. NCBI lineage: Eukaryota > Metazoa > Arthropoda > Insecta > Coleoptera > Cerambycidae > Stenurella > Stenurella melanura. The sequence continues at coordinate 167,677,441 of OY757311.1, read as the reverse complement.
AGCTTGAGTTTTCTACACAAAAAAAGTCTATTGCGTTTTTTCTCTAAAATTATCGGTTTTTGAGTAAATCTTTTCTGAACTTTATTAATTAGTAACCATAATTACCCAGCATTCCTGGTATGCAGGAGTGTGCTGTGATTATAATGTTTGTAACAAATGAAAAATAATCTAGCATGCAATGCCAGAATGACAATAATGACGTTGTTTTTTGGTTTTCTGTACCTAGTTCATTGTTCTGTACTTTTATTATTTCCTTTTGGAAAAAGTGTTCTATTGAAAAGTAAAAAATTGTCATGTTTAGTAATGTGGAGTACGCGGATATTCATTTTATTTATGGATATTGTAATGGAAACGCGAATGCCGCGGTACGCGAATATCGCAGAAGATTTCCTAGTAGAAGGAAACCATCTAAAAATGTTTTTATTCGAACTCACCTAGAATTTAGAAATGTTGGACTTAAAAGGATTTCTAATGATGAAATAATAAACAATGAGAAGCGGTTTATAAAGGAAGTTCTTATAAATAACCAATACCCTGGGGGTTTTGAAGACAAAAACCTGAAAAACGTTACACAGCGTTAATTCCTTATGTATGCGGATTATCCGAAAAGTTGCGCCGCATCGGTGATAGATCTGATATTAGGACGGTATTTCAAATAAACAACACTTTAAGATCTATTCTGACAAAGACGAAACTGAAGAACCACGAGCAAAATTCAAAAAACTGCATTTATAATATTCCATGTGAGTGCAACAAACAATACGTGGGTGAGTCATCCAGACCTTTTAGTGTAAGATTGGGCGAACATCAAAATTATATCAGAAAAAATGAAATTCAGAGGTCCAAGATCTGCGAACACGCTTGGGAGAACGGACAGAATAAACTGGGACCTAGAGGACTCGGCAAAAATTTTAATAAAAGAGGCAGGTAACAAACAAAAAAAGTAAAGAATCCGCGATAATATTATTGAATGAGGATAGATGCGTGTTTAGTTGTTCGGTAGATGTCTGTACAACTTGGTTGCCAATGTTAAAAAAAGAACTTCAAAAACTTAACATTGTATAAAAACTAAAAAAACTGTTAACTATATCAACAGTTCTATGTAAATAGTAAGTATCTATGATGGATATTGAATATAACAAACATTCTTAGAGCTGTGTATTTATCATACACAGCAAAAAGATTTTTCAAAAAAAAGCCTTGAAAAAGGAAACAGATTAGATTTCCGAAACGTCGGCGAAATATTTAATTTCAAATTTTTATACTTTTTGTGTTATTTATTTAAAAAAAATCAACCTCTAACTGATCCTTTGACGTAAAAGTCACAGGCGTAGAGGTTATTTACGAGTAACATACTGCCAGGCGATACGTCACTATACGCACAGACTCGGTGATCTCAATAGACTTGATCCTCCTTAGTTGTTATAATGGGCTTGTTCCATGATATTCTTTTTATACGGTTTTTATGTTTTTTCATATAGTACTCGATATTCTCATTATACATTTAAAATTTCGTATTATTAACTTTTTCCGTTCTCGAGATATAAGGAGTTGAAATTGGTAATAGTTGCAAAAACCGAGTGCTCATATGTGACGTTACTATACGTAAGTGACGTAAGAAAAATAGCTTTCTGGGACCTTTCAAATTTAACCTGAAAAGTCGAAAAACATGGAAATTTTAAACGCTGGTAACTAAATAAAACGTCGAGTGAAAGTTCGTTCTATGTCTCTAAAGAAAGGAGAAGGGATGGAGCGATAGAAAATTGTAATTATTTGACATTTCACCAAATTGCACTACCCTACTGTCAAGTAGTAAACAAAACAAACAATACTTTGAAAACACTTATAATTATAACAAGTAAGGAGCATCAAGTCTATTGAGATCGCCGAGTCTATGCGTATAGTGACGTAGCGCCTGGCCACGCCCTATTTTCGCGAGATGAAGATTTGTAATAGTTTTTAAGATACTAAACGTGCGAATAAGATTCTAATTTTTTGCAGATCCATTAATTTATACTTGCACTTTCGATTTATGAAATAAAAAAAAATGTTGAACAAGCCCATTACAAGTATTTTCGAAGTGTTGTTGGTTTTGTTTACTTCTTGACAGTATAGGGGAGTACGATTTGGTGAAATGTCAAAAAATTACAATTTTCTCTCGCTTCTGTCGGGACGAATTTTCGATTTTGACCCTGCAATTTACGATTAGGATTCATCGCCGACCTTCTCCTTTTCGTAGAAGTATAGAGCGAACTTCCACTCGATGTATTTATTTAGTTACCAGCGTTTGAAAATTTCATGTTTTTTGACCTTTCAGGTTAAATTTGAAAGATCCCAGAAAGCCATTTTTCTTACGTCACTTGCGTATAGTGACGTCACAAATGGGCGCTCGGTTTTTGCAACTATTACTAATTTCAACTTCTTATATCTCGAAAACGAAAAAGGTTAATAATACGAAACTTTAAGTGCATAATTAAAATATCGAGTACTATATGAAAAAGTGTACAACCATATAAAAAGAATATCATGGAGCAAGCCCATTGAAGAAGAAAAAAATTCTTAACATTTCATTAGAAGAAAATTGTATTTTCTTATTTTGTTTTAGATGTAATTTTGTTTGTACTTATCGCACATTTCAATACGACATATGAACAAATTCCTTATTAATAGTACTAATAAATGGTACCACGATACCGATATGGTTCCATCTGAAAAAATTGAGTTTTGCCCCAAAAACAATTTTGGTGAATATTATTTGCTCATAAATCACGTAATTTATTGGTTTTAACGGGATTTCGATTTTTGTAGCATTGTAGAGAGGTCGTTCTAAGCTTTCTACCAAAAAGGCTTCATTAGTAGGTTGATGCCCCTTTCTACTCTTCCAACGATATGTTTGATATGTTCATTCCATAATAACTTTGAATCCAACCACAAACCTAAGTATTTGTAATTTTTTAGAACAGGGTAAATAATTCCATTTAAAGATAAATTTTGTCTATTTTGCAGGCATTTTCTGATAAATAAACAACAGCTGACTTACTGGGAGAAATGATAACATCATTGTGAAAACACCAAATATTCAGATTGTAACCAATATGTTTTAAATAACAGATACTTTCACGTTCATTGTTTCTGCTAGAATATACTACAATGTCATCTGCATACTGAATGCAAGATGTATATAAATTGAATAGCAAGAGGCCGAGTACCGATCCTTGCGGTATTCATCGAGACGTAGTTCTAGGTCCTAAGAATGTATTATTATTTTTAACTGATATTTCTCTTGCGCTAAATAAATTTATTATTGTGTTAATGATCCTGCCGGGTAAGAAAGAAACAACAATATTCAATATGCTTCAAGTCTTGCAACAGATATTTTTTTACACAGAATTATTTTCACGTTAATCGAGTCTGCTGAGCTCTAGTGAGTTGTACTGGAGTCGTGGGTTATCGCGTTTGAAGGTGTGCTGAATGCTCAGCTTCAGTAATTTTTTATTAATGGATAAAAATAGGTTATTTTTGGGAGACGTTATTGTCAAATTTTAATTTGCAGTTTCGTGTGAAACATCCAATCGAGATGTACCTGCTACCAGGAATCAAATTCAAAATAAAATCAACTTAATGATTAATGACAAAAGTATAGATTTCTGAAAGTCGTATTTTTCAAGATGCTTAGAAAAAATTAAGAATGTTGGCAATCACCTTAATTATTTCCAAATAAAATGGCTTATTTGACGTCACTCCTTGTAATCTTTTCTCGTTTGTTCAATTTTGTTTATAACAAATTTGGATATAAACACAGTTTTTAAATTTTAAGATTATAAGTTAAGTATTTTTAAGGAACATAATAGATGCCGTTTGATTTATTATTTCAAAGGCTACAAGAAGATTTAAAAAGTTTATTTTTTGAATGCAATTTAAAATAATGAATCTTGATTTAATAAAAACGTACTTTTTCAACAACAAATACTCATAACTGTCATAGAAGATTGTATACTAAGAACGAAAAACTGTAGGAAATTGAGCTATCTTACCCACTTGCCTAAAAGTTAACAGCCGATTTTGATCGACTTCTTAAAAAAATTATGAAAACCTACATTTTCTGAAATAAAACAGATCGCATCGATTTCCAAGTAAAAATCTAAGTTTTCACTCCACTTTCCTATAGTTAGCTAAGTTCCAATCATTTCTTATATATTTTAAAAAGTTGTTTTTTTTATTGTCCCTAATTTATTGCAAAAGCAATGTGTATCACATTTTGTCATTATACAAATATTTTTAAGATGACCTACTTAATAACGAATATTTTAAGATTACGAGGACGGCTTGGAGAAACTCACCTGCCGCCTCTTGTCTTGGTGATTAAAAAGCATGGTTTGTAAAATTTGTTACTTATGATAAAATTATAAAGAAGGCACTGCATCTATGCCGTTTTAACAATCTTGATGAAATACTCCATCGAATTTAGCAGCGTTGTATAGGTAGGTACCTACTTTGTACCTCTTTGGAACAATCCAATGATGGAAATATGTAAAAACTTTTGCATAATTTTTCATATATTATTAACTTATTTCGTATTTCACCTTTATCATAATATCCACGTACTGTATTAAACAATAAACAACTGTAAAATGACTGGGTCAAAACTTGCCGAAATTAAATCATTTTAATCAAAATCATGGGCTTACTTACCTGGATAGAAGCTGCATGCACTACTGATGAAATGAACAGATTCCATATTCCACAGTTTAACGGCACTATAATATATTATTATTAACCCATTTAGTAAAAATTTAACGCGCCTGATTTAAGTTCTATAACTAACCGAAACCCACTACCCATGATATTTTTAGTTTTCTTTTCGGTGTATGATATTTATCTCGATACCGCGATTAATTTATTGTTTTTTTATTTTGCACTATTGAAAATCAACATCTGTTAGAGTTCTTCACGTAACTTTTCGGCTTTATTACTTCACAAAACACAGTCACACATCTTCCGATTTAAAACAAAAGAAACCGCGAGTGGTTGTTTTGATTTTCTAGATCGGAAGGTGTTGCCAATTGTTGCCTACCGAACATTTTCCATACTGACTTTTTTACATAAAGCAGAAAAGTATATTTTTATAAATGCCTACAATAAACAGCTAATTTTAGCGAACGCATTTATTGAGTGGCCCCTAAATACTTTTTGTGATACAATCATTGTCTGATAGTCATCTATTTATTGTAATATTCTTATAGTTTAGTTATTTGAACCATTGATGTAACAGGTAAGTGGGTATAACTAAGGGGGAAATAATAATAAATCCTAGATCATTGTGAGATTGTGTGTGATTAATATAAGTATTCACTTTATTATTAGGTACCTACTAAAATCTAATTAATTAATTTTGAAATTGGTTGCAATAGTAAATGCGATCATTTCAGTACCTACTAAGGGAAGACAAACAACAGAGTGATGATAAAACAAATATAGATACAGAAATCATTATAATTAAATCATATGACCTACAAGATTATCCTGATGTCAATATTTGGTTGTCGAGAACGCATATCGAATAATATTTTGGATATATGGGGATGGAATCTAGGGGAAAAGCCGCGGAAAAAAGAAACGCGGAATAAAAGTCCTGGAAAAAAATCCGAGGGAAAAAAAGCCGAGGAAAAAAGCCGCCGATAAAAAAGCGTCCCTTTCCGACAAACTGTCGATATGTCAGAATTAACATGATTCTGTCTCATTCATATTTGATCTGTGGTCTCATTGGCCATTCCAACTCTCTCTCTCTCTCTCTTTTCGTAAAGATGATTAAATAGGCTAGAAAATTCGCTTATGCAAAGGCAACAGCGTCATCTCTCGGGTCGGATGGGTAAACACTCGAATATGCACATGCATCAAAGATTTAATTTTCCTCGATCAGGTCACGTTTGACAGATCTCAAACTAGGAAAAACACATCAAAATTCCTTCGGTTTATAACTGATTACGCATAAAATTTCTGCTGGTGGGAGTATGATAATCCAAAACTGCCCTACTAAAAGATGGGCTTGCATGTTTTTGACGTAAACCCAATTAGAGTACAAATGGCTCTGTCAATTGTTGTGTTCACTCATTACTTAATTGTAATATTGTATTTGTAAAATAATGTATATTTTTTACGCGAGCCTCCTTTTCCTTCAATTTTTAAAAAATCTAGTGGGCGCGCTGGTGCAGACTCAAGACAATGCTCCGAGTATTTTCCTTTGCTATAGTGGGGGAATTTAATTACGTGTCTCACCGGTAGGGAACACTGGAATTTTTGGAGAAAAAATACATTGTAGCTCTATGACCTTTCTTCTATCTAATCCTTTTTAGGTAATAGTATATTGCGTTGACAAGAGTTATAAGAAGCATACAATTCGATCCGACAAGAACGTAGGAAAAACAGTTTTGGTTAAATAAAATTCACAGGATTTCTTTATTTTACACACAACTACACCTAGAACAAGCTTAAGTCCTCTTAGTGTTCGGGTTCTATAGGCTATTGACTATTTACAGTAGTGATGTTCGAAAATTCTTCTACTACATAGCTGTTCAAAGTATTTTCTCCTAATCTGTATCACTTGCTGATCTAGGATAGTAGCAGTAACTGATACAAAGCTGCCCAATAGATGGCGCTGACATTCGTGAACAACTGTAATGTATCACTGATGCATATAAGCATTCTTTACAGTCGTACGGATATGGTAGTACTTGCGAGTATTTTATTGGCTGTTTCAAGACTACAGCTTGGCGCACACGTAAAATGTTATATTTAAACTTCTACCTACTACAATTTTCAATAGATAATAATACGCTACATGTAACATACAGTTGATTTCTTTATTATAACGGTTCTAACTTAACTATATAAAAATTTATTTGGCAGAACGTCTTGTTTCCAAAATTTTGAGGTATGCCAAAGTCGTCCGTTCAAAGTCAGTAGGTGGTATCCAAGAAGGACAAGGAGCATTTGCGCCGTTTTTGCAACTGAAACATATTGCGAAAACGGCGCAAATGCCCCTTGCCCTTCACAGATACCACCTACTGACTTTCAACGGACGACCTTGACCTACGTTGAAACATTCTGTGATAATTGTTAGGTATGTATTGTCATAAGCAAAAAAAAATAAAAAGACAACTGTTTTCTTCCAATGTAAATCTGTCTCTATTTGAATATGTAATGAATAGCCGCAATAAAACAGTTAGCAATTTTATATTTTTTATTGTAATGCTGTAGTTGTTGATAAAGCAAAAGATAGATTGTCAATGACATTAACAAAAATTCTGTTTAACATTTTAAAAAAGTGGAGAATAAATGGTACGATTAGTAGAAATTCTAGATCAGGGCAACAAAGGATATCCAACTTAACAACATACTAACTATCACCGGGTCCGCGTTTCCCCCCGGACCCGGAGTTTTTGAGGGGCCCGTATTCCACACGAATTTCTGAAATATGGGAAAAGTTGGAAATACAAATGCAAATTTTGATTGCGAGGGGGGCCCATATGTTACTACATCTGGGCCACTGGGCCCCAATTTTCTCTCGACGGCCCTGACTATTACTATTTTGTTCTTGCACCATTTCTATTTATAACTTCTATAACTCTGTTTGGCATAGAATTAAATAAACTTATACAATAATCATTGGTAATATTTTCCCATGCATTATTTACTACTTCCAGTAATTCTTGGGCTTTCCGTGGTTTTATATTTCGTTTTTAGATACTTCTTACGAGTAGTCCCCATACGTCTTCGACAGGATTAAGATCTGGACTATGGCTGGGCCAGTTAATAACATTAATGTTGTTATATTGCAACCAGTTAGTCACGGTATGAGCAGTATGAACTGAAAATTCATTATTAGGAAATAATTGTGACACAGAAGGAAGCATAATATTGTCTAAAATCCTAATATACGTTTCACTATTAAATCGTTCGTCAATATGCCACAAAACACCAGGACCACGTGCCGATATCCAAGCCCACATGTTAACGAAAAATCTACCATATTTGTCATCGTTAGACATATACTTCTCATCGAATTGAGTATTCGGAGGTCGGTAAACACGAATGCGACCGCTGTGTGTAGACTGGAAAGTTTTTTCATCTGTAAAGATTACATTGTTCCAAAAATTTACATCATGCACCAAAAATTCAAGCGCAAATCCCAGTCGAGCTTCTTTATGTTCAGCTTTAAGTAGGTATTTCTGTGCTGCTGGATGACAGGGCAGCTCCGATTCTCTTACTCGCCGGCGACCAGTACTACTTGATCCAGGAAAATTCGTTTCTTCCGCAGACTGAATTACTGAGTGAAATGGATTTTCTACTAATTTATTTATCAATTGCAAATTTTGCTGTTGAGTTAATATCCTTCTTCACCCTGATCCAGAATTTCTACTAATCTTACCGTTTATTCTCCACTTTTTTAAAATGTTGTAACACATAATTTTTGTTAATATTATAACGCAGTGCAATTTGTCTCATTGACCATCCATCTTCTGCTTTAGCAATAACTCCAGCTTTAACTAAATCGCTTATATGGGGCATATCAGTTTTCACATGCAATGAATTTTGACAACTAACTCACAATATCACAAAAATTAAAGTTAGATGTACATAACTAGATTTTAGAAAAAAATACGTTATAAGACTTTTTTTTTGCTCACAACAGTACCTAGATACAGAGGCGCGTTTAGGCCTAGGCGCACTAGGCGCGCGCCTAGGGCCCCATTTTTCCAGGGGCCCCCATTTCCCGATTTATTAAGGTAAAAAAGCGATGTAAAAATGTTATTTCCTTGTTATGTCGTTATTTATTTTCACTTTACCGATAGCAATAATGATAATTACAACTATCATGAAATACATTTCTTCTCTTTTCCATGTCATCCTCATCAGATCTCAATTGCAACAAAAATAACAAAATAAGAATGGCTCATGCGATTTCAATTTTTTTCATATTTCAATGTAGAAGTCTATAGAAATTTATTGTTTATCGTGTTTGAATATTCTTGAATATTCATTTTTTTAATCTTTATTCACTGTATTACACTGAAAAAAATATGTTCGTAATATTAATGAATCGGTTCATCGACTGAAAATAAACAGATTCATAAATTCTCAATGAACTTTCATTGATTTTTCGAACTACTTTTTTCAATGTATTAAAAAAAGATGCAATCAATTAACAGACCAATTTGGCAATTCCTCAGATGTTAGGTACTATTTTAGTTTCGGCAGTTGGCACGTGCCAGATCACGAATCAGCTTTTTGGTATATTTCACATTAATGAATATAAATCTACTGATAATGATGATGTGAAAATTCAAGAACCTGTGACAGAACAATCTAGAAAACCCGAGAAAATAACTGAGAAAATTTTGATGTTGAAACCAGTGATGAGGACTGCGAAAAGGACGAACCATTAGGAAACAATTCTAATGAATCTGGCGATGATGAACAAATAGAAAAAGAATCTGAAAATTAAAAAAAATTGGAAAGAGTATGACGATGCAAAACAAGCTAAAAATCAATGCACTGCAATGATCAATGCATTAGTATCAACCTATAGAGGCGACATAGATTCTGAGCTATCTCCATTGATGCAAATTATCATTTGCATCAATTTTTGATATATGCCGGCTTAAGTCGCCTGCTGAAATGTATAAAGGACACCTTGGTTTTTTATAGTAAAAATGGGTTTCAGTCGATAGTTCTGAAACTTGGGGAAAATGTTGTCCTGGGCCCCCTGATTAAAATTCATTTTGACCACCAGTTCGACCGAATTCAATTTTTTGATCCAGAGACGATTGAAACTGTGAACATCTGCGTTCCATAAAAATTCTGAAAATATTTAGACTCATAAAGATAAACATCTTTTGTTTCTTGGTGTTTTTTTCCAAAGTGCTTCCTTCTCCCGGAAAAAAATAACAAACAGAAAAATATTATTTTTTTGCAATTTTTTTACGGGAAAAGGAAGCACTTTGAAGAAAAAGTTGAAGGGGCATAAGTTGATTATTTTTACCTAAAGAATATGCCTGAATATTTTGGGATCTTTCTGAATTAGAAAAAAATAAAATTTTAGGGAAATCTTGGTCGAAATTATTTTTGTTTAAGAAATTCTGAAAACCGGTATGCGTGTTCTTTGAACAAAAATAAGCGTCTCTTGGTGTTTATCTTCAAAGTGCTTCCTTCTCCCGTAAACAAATTACAAAAAATATTTTTGTTTGTTATTTTCTTCCTGTAGAAGGAAGCACTTTAAAAAAATAACGCCAAGAGACAAAAGATGCTTATTTTTCTTCAAAAAATGAGCCTGGATATTTTCAGAATTTTTATGTTTATGTTCACAGTTTCAGTCGCCTCTAGATCAAAAAATCGAATTCGGTCGGACTGGTGGTCACAGAGAATTTTAGTCAGGGGGTCCAGGAGAATATTTTCCCCAAGTTTCAGAACAATTGACTTAAATCTATTCTTACTATAAAAAACTGCGTTCTTTATTCTCAATGTGTTGCAGGCGACATTTTTTAATGTTGAAACCCTTTTGTGAATTTACTTGACCATTCCAGTCAGTAGTCCCTCATGTAAACGCACTTTTTCAGCGCTCAAAAGAATTAAGAACTACCTACGAAGTACTTCGGAGCAACAACGACTTCAAAATTTGTCTCTTCTGTATACTGTATCAGAGGAAACACAAAACTGTGATATCAAACGTTCAAATGGACAAGTTTGCTAACATACAAAGCCGGAAAAAAAATAACATCATAATATGCATTTGTAAAAATATAGTTGCCTTCAAATCTTTAGATCTAATATTTTTTTAATCGAAGGGCCCTCAAATCTCACAGCGCCTAGGGGCCCAATTTATCTAAACGCGCCCCTGCCTAGATACCTACACTTCTGAATGAAGACAAAATAAAAATTATGGAGAAAATCAATAAGACAACAAACCACTAAAAAAATATAGTCAAAGGTCAATAGATTCTGCACCACTTCAGCATGCATGGACTTTTAAAGTACTTGAAACGGCCAACGAAAATGGCACAAATACTGCCATATCCGTATGATTGTAAACTTGTAAAGAATACTTATATGCATCACTGATGACGGCAAAAGTAACAACTACATCAGAATTAGAATTGTACCAAGTTCTCCACAATAGGTATAAATTCAACTGCAATAGGCCTTCAGGGTAAGATTTTCGTGCAATTCTAGGTTCCAACAACAGAAATTGCCTACTGTAATGCACCACGTGCTTGAAAAAAACAACAATTTTCGAGTAATATTTTTCAATAATTATTAATAGCAAAACAGTACAATTTTACCTTAATTTTATAAAAAGGAAAAACATATATATAAATCATTCATCCTTCTAAACCGAGATGTTCTTGACGTTATATAAACTTATCCTTACATTCAAAAATATACATTCTATGAAACGGAAGTCGTAATAACAACAACTGACTTACTTTTCAGACATTACATGTAATTAAATGCTACCACCCTGTAAGAAATATCCTTTTTAATTTCCTGGAGTTGGAACATTTAATAGTAAATTCTGCCCTCCAGGCAAATAAGAAACCTGCCTGGACCGAGAAAGCTGATAGGCAATATCTTCAGCAGCTTCGATCCTTCTAAGCTCTACTAAACCCTCTCCAGCATCACCAAAAGCTTTTGCTAATAAAATGGCAGCTTGAGCATCACCTTCAGCCGATATAACAGTAGCTTTTTTGGTTTGTTCAGCCTTCTCTACTAAGAACCTAAAACAATGAAAACATTTTCCAAAAACAATCTATCTGGAAAGGAAATTGGAGCTTTCGACATAACGCTGACACTAAAATAGTACAATAAACGCGAATTTCGCACTCCATTTTGGCATGATCAGGAGATGGTAAAGCTAACTCGAGTTAGTGTAGTATTTTGCGTTTGTGAGAACTATTTCTGAATCAACGCTACAAAGTTTACAACATCCTGTACAAATCAGACTACAAACCTAGCTTTTTCTGCTTCTTGTTGTGCGACTTGTTTTAATTCTACCGCTTGCGTAAACTCCCTGCCGAATGTTAGATGAGTAATAGAAATATCATCTAAAATGACTCCAAACTGAGCAGACCTCTCTGTCAAATCCTCGTTCACCTTTTGCGAAACTAAGTCACGCTGTGTAATGAGCTCCCCGGCATCGAACTGGGCAACTACTGCTTTTAGGACTTCAGTTGTGATAGAAGGCAACACTCGTTCTTCGTAATCAGGCCCAAGAATTGTATAGATTTTTGGCAACTGGTCTGGGATCGGTCTAAATAGGATACGTAGTGTAATGTTAACATTTTGCAGATCTGCGGGAAAAATTCTTATTGGATGAAAATTTTTACAGTAATAGTACTATTCACTATAAATAATTGTACAAAATTATTTTCTGTTTCCGTTGTAATTTAAGCCTCTTGAATATCCTGGTGACAATTATCAAACTTTACACACCATCACATGAAAAGTTTACATATAGTGCTTTTAAAATTATATCTGTACTTATAATTACAAAACTTTCCCAGGGCCTACATACTGAGCAATACACGATTTTTTAATTCCATTTTACGTAAAATAATACCGTAGTAAACTATAATGCGTTAACAACGAAACTACAGGGTTTCTCTATTGAAGATGATTTACTGCAGTATCTATTATCATATCTCACTAATCAAGCACATTTTGTCAAATTTAATGACTATTACTCATTTATACTAGAATCTGGAGTGCCACAATGTTCGATGTTAGGGCCATTGCTTCTTGTAATGTTTACCAATAATTTAATATTTTTATTATATGCAGATAGCTTAAACCTGTTTCTCCAAGTAACCAGTTCAAAAAAACACTGAAGGGGTACAAACTGAGGCCATAGCCTTGAATGAATCAAATTGCAAGATTATATGCAAAAAAGAAAAGCCTATCATAGTAGCATATAATATCTACAAGATCCAGAATGAAATAAATTAAATATCTTAGCATTTTGTTCGCTAATAATTTGTCATTTTTTACAATCACATAAAAGCTCTCGGAATGCTATATAAGGAAAATTATTAATTTTTATTTACTTATTTATACCAATCACGTTAATACATCAAATAGTTTACATTTGTAGTGAACATAAAGTATAAGAGGTTAAAGCTATTAAAATGAACTACTGGATAAAAACGATATGGCAGGGAAATAATTAAACAAACTATAGTTTAAAATACATAAGTATACAAAAATAGATATGCAACAAAATCAATATTCAAAGTGTCAAACTCTTTGCTTAGGTCGAAGAAGATGGTCGCAGTTTCTATTGATTTGTTTTGCTGAAAACCATGCTGGTTTGTTGCTGTAATTTTACATTTAATTAAGAATGTTGATATGCTATTAAATATTAATCATTCTATAACTTTTGATATTACACATAAGATGGAAATTGGTCGATAATTTTCAAAATCAAGCTCATCACCTTTCTTGAATACTGACAAAACTGATGAAATTTTAAGAATACTAGGTAAATGGCCTTGCTGAAAGTATTTGTTAATTAAATATGCTCTAGAGGTGCTGTGACTTTGTCACATGCAAACTTTAAGGCTGTTCTGATTTGCTAACCAATACAAATTTTTTAATTCTTGGCTATCTTTGATTAAATCACAGTTAAGCCAGTTCTTGCAACTTACTATGTTTGGTCCTTTGTTACAGTGGGTAATTAGAGGCCATGAGCCCTCAAGACATTTTAGAAACATCTCGATAAAATTATTGAATTCATAGTCAATACTTTCAGAGAAAATGCTGTCCCAAGCAGTTGTCTCTAGCATATAATTAAATTTTTCAATATTTTCATCTGAGAAGTGACTGATAAAAAGTATTTTTATTCTGTTTATTTATTTTTAGATCTTTGCAGCAGATTATTTGAGATGTATGATCAGCTATGCAAGGATTAAATACATAACCTTGGTACCTATCCTCTGGTTTTTGTAGCTATATAACCAATGCCTCTTTTTGATGTTATATTATTTATGTTTGTTGCAATAATAATTTGCTTTTATTTACCCCATGGTTTTACTGTCAAGGTGAAGTTGATTTGCTGTAAACCATGAGCAGGCTTCCAATTGTGTGTTGCTCATTAAATTTAGAAGTTGTTTTAAGTCGTCATGTTCATCCAAGGTAGTTGCGTCATCTGCATATAAAATCACTATCTGGGAGGCAGTCACTTAGGTATATAGTTTATATAGATAAGGAATGATAAGGGTCCCAGTATTGGCCCTTATGGCACTCCATACTTAATTAAATTTAAGTTGGATTTTCTGTTATGATATATTTTTAGATCAAGTACAGATTTTAGATGTAGTACTTCACTTTATATATATAATTAAAGAATACCTGTTTATATGCAGTTTAAATAAATAAATAATACATAATTCCAATTTTCTTTGTATGATCTACACCTACCTTTACTTCCTGTAATTACAGGTATATTTCTAGGCCTTGATCTGACATCAAATATGATAGGTTTTTGCACCCATGGAATAAAAAAATGTGTTCCCTCTCCAATAACTTGTTTCTTAACTCCAGCGAATCTATCGAATATAACTGCTCTATGTCCACCATCAACTGCAAGTTATAAATTATCTTAGTATAAGATGGAATATTATGTTCACAAACACTTTGTGTATTAAAAATTGTCTTATCTTATAAGAATTGCTATAGGTAATAATCATTGTATATATGTTTTATTCTACAAATGTTAAAAATATATTCTTATTTTTTACTTATTCTGTTGATTGTAGTATTAATTTGTCAGTCCCACATACATGATTTTCATGTGTTATGAAATTAAAGAACCGCTCCTGAAGTTAACACTAACGACGATTTCTTTAATATGCCTAGATAATACCGATATCTCTTTCACAGTCACCCATATTTACTATTGCGGCAGCAGAAAGAATATATTTCTGCGAGGTAAATTTCTGCTATTAATTACAGACAAATTTTGGACTGCAAGAATATTTGAACATTGACGAGTTTTATTTTGTTTTTGCTTTATACTAAACTGATTTTTTGAATTGTAAATCATCATAATGTTCTCAAGCCTCTTGCAATATTGGCTTAAATTACATGAAAAGCAAAACGCTTCTAGACGGGAGACTACGGAAAATACTAAGAATATATACATATACTTCCCGACAGAGATCGTAATCAGTAAAATGGTATATGATCTAGAACAAATACGATTGCGCCTTCTTACATCATCGTGTATGTATATGAATTACACCCTCTGTTATTCAATAGTTCACTGGAAAAATTAATACGTACTAATTTATTCAGTGGCTCGCCGTCCCAAACTAAATACCAAAATTTACCTTTTGGCCCTTTACTTACCATTGTATAAAGCCGAATTTACGACACCTCCAACAAGTGCAACACCCAAACCAAATTGTCCGATTCGATTGAATAACTGGGCTGCTGACATTTTTACCTAAAAATAATGTTATGTAGAATATAGTCTTTGCACAAGGTTAGGTTAGGTGTCGGTATGGTGGCTACAAGTGTCCACTTATGTAAGAAACAAAATTATAATTTATAAAAGATAAAATACCTGGAGTTACCGCCAAGGAGCACAGAAAATTGCTATAATAAATGCAAATATTTAAAACTTTAATATAAAAAAATGTCGGCTTTCGGCAATGGCAATGCTCTCTTCAGCTTCTTCTTCTCACTCTCTCATTGACACGTGACAGTGACAGACTGAATATTCTGAAAGTTGTCAAGTTAAGTTTCTGTAACACCACAGTTTAATAATATACAGTTGGATCACTTCCCCTTATTTTTGTCCAAGGTCCCCCCCCCACTCTTGCCATCGACGCGTGGGCTACACTCAGTACGAAACAAGCAGTGTTGCCGATTGGCGGATAATTATCCGATTTGCGGATAATTTAGGAAGGTGGAGGATAATGAGCAAAATGCATAATTTTTTTAAACATCACAGATGAATAGATCACTAAAAAACATTATTTTTCCAGTATTTTATTTTTGTTTTATGTTCTAATTAAAGGTTAAAAAAATTATTTACTGCAGCTGTCAATTTAACTGCGTTTAAATGGAGAAGTTTCCGCGCTACTTGTGTGTGACGTCATCGGGCACATCGCACCGACGGAAAACGTATTGTGATTGCGAATGTGTACACATTATTTATGTTGTGTTATGGAAAATACAAAGAAAAGTAGCTATAAATATTGTATTGTGCCCAAATGTACAAATACTACAATAAAAACTCCAGAAAAGTTATTTTTTAATGTGCCTAGACGCGATAAAGTTAGGAAGAAATGGTGCAGAGCTATGAGACGAGACAACCGAAATGCAGAATTATCGTCATCCTCAAGATTATATTGCTGCCAGGATCATTTTGATGTAAATTTACCCATTAAAACTAATTATTTTATAATAATATGAAAATATGTACCTAACCCTAATATTATTGTGATAATTTGTTTACATATCATGGTGAATTTGGTCACTTTCCTATTTATATGATTACAAAAGTTTACTAACTTCTGTTAATAGGAACCTTGAATTAAAATGTATAAATGTATAAGAACGGTGGGAATAATGTAACTTCTCGACGTTCTACATATTATCCAGTTATATATTTATATATACCTATGTATGTCAACAGTTATTTTTTCTATTAATGTACCTACCTACCTAAAAGTACTTAGTAAGTGACGGGAGGTATTTATTATATAAAAAAGTAAAGCATTCTAAGATGAAAAATATTAATTAATATAACATTAAAACATTGCCTTGTTTACCTATTTTGAGGTTAGGTACATAAATAATTTGTTATATTTAACTATAGTAAAAGGATAAAAATGGGAATGACACATACATACTTTGTTGCTTTAGTACCTCCAATTTCTTCACTAATAAAATCAGTATTAGTAGCAAAAAATTTGTCATCATAAACACACCAACAACGGGCAAATTGTCACTCTGGCCCCGTAAAAACCCACTGTCCGTCATTTTTACCACTTAATAATTAAAATAAATAAATAAATGAATGATTTCTTTTATGAAAATATCAATACACATTTACAAAACACAAAACAATTTACGATTTAACCCCCATTATGCCGAATGACGTTAGACCAATAGCGTGGTGTTTTCAGTCACGTGGATATGTTCCCATAAAATTTTGAATTTCAAAGTCGTTTATTTAGGCTACACATTTTTTTATACCTTTTCTTCATTATTTTCTCAACTTATATAACATATATAACGAAAAAATGATAAATTATTGCATTTCTAAAATTCACGCATGTTGCTCATTTTCTCACCCTGTTAAAAATCGGATAAAAAACGGATAATTTCAATCCAGTTATATATCATATACCTATTTATTGTTTTGTTAGCTGCTCTTATAGCTACAAACGGTGATACCTATACGAAATATTTTGTTCTTTTTATTTTTCTTCATATTTTGTTTATATATATAAAATATATTTTATTTTATTTCTAGCATTTTCTTGAATGAAAAAAAATCTTTTATTTAGTCCTATTAAATAAAATTCCTATATTTTTTTTGCATCGAGACAAAACAATATAAAACAAGCTCTACTTTTTCGTAAAATAATTTTTAAGGCCAATTAAACATAATGTTTTTACTTAATTATAGTATAATTATACACATTGATCTATTTTTCATGTCATTTTTATCAGCAAAAGACGCCAAAACGGATAATATCCTACAAAAGTAGAGAACAGACTAGAGCAAAAAGAGGGCTTTATGCACCTGAAACGGGCTATAAGCACTGTTCAGAACAAAGTGAAAGGAAATCACTCATCTTGTGAAGCGGTGAGAAAATAACATGGAACATAACCTTAGAAAATAAGTCCGTGGTATTTTCATATCTACTGAAAACTAAAAAAAAAGTTATTGAAAATGTGTGATAGTGAGGAAGCGTGGAATTTAACAAGTGGCCACTTTTCAGCTAGATCCTTAAAAAAAAATAAAAAGAAAAGTGATACTAATAACCATCTGCCACCCAAGATACTTTCTTCGGGGCCAAAACAAATACTACAGAGTGGCGTTGACCCTAAATGTCTGTATACGTTTTCAAAAAAAATTGTACGAATTGAATATCCTGGACAGGTGAAAAATACAGCTAGAGCTATTGACACGCTTGGTGGGATGCATGGAATCCAAATGGTTTGTTTATTTTGATTACATATTTATTGCATATAATGATAAAGGTTGCTAGATTTTGAACTTGGAGTTGTATGTTTATTAATTATATTTTATATGTTTTAGGCAGTTGCAGACCATCGAAGTAAATTAGATTTATATTTTCATCCAGAGAATAAGTTTAATAAACCATGCAATGCTGACAGAGATTTGAATCCTGGTATTTTAATAAAAGTAAAAAAGGTACCCGCAACTCCTCACTCAGAAAGTTTCAGGGATAAAGCAGGAGTATCAAATGTGGAATACCAATATGAAGTTATAGGAATTACATCTCTGAATTTTAAATTCAATCGTAAGTAATTACATTTACTGTTTAATTAGATGATACCAGCCTCAGCATAATGTACTTAAATGCTTCTTATTATTTATTCATTTTATTTGTACTTAGAACCTCTAAATGCTCTTTAAATTTGTTAATTTAATATATTGCTTAAATAACTACTCTGGGTATAGTGCAGTAAAAAAAGCATTTTAATTTGCACAGTCTGGATACAGCAAGATTATGATTTTATCCTGTTTCGGGTATCACCCGGAGTATATTCCTAAGTTTTGGACCTCGAAAACCTTGTGCTACTTTTTTTATAAACAATTGAATTTTTTTTTACTGCGTTTTTCGAGCTTAAAATGTGAATAACACCGGTTCTATAAGCCGGATCGGGGCAAACTAAAAACCAGTCTCTTCGTAATAAAATTGCCAATAAATTGTCGTTAGTTTCAATTCTCTGAAATACATACATAACCTACAAAACTGAAAAAACGGGAAAAAACAGTATTTTTTTCATTTTAGTGCCCAAGACCGGCAACTCGACCAATTTGCATCAAACTTTGAGAAAATATACTTTTTGATGTAATAAAAAGACGCTGAAAAATTGGTGTCAAAATATTGAACCCATTGGCCAAAATTGCATTTGTTATCTAAAATTTGAAATGCCCGCCATTTTATGCCGTTAAGTCCAAAATGAAATTTTTTTATTTCAAAATGTAGATCACGACGTCAGCTTTCGAATGCAATTAAAAATATTTTTTTTTAATGTAATTTTGGCTACTTTTCTTACATTTGTTTATAACTCAAATAACAACAATTACATTTTTTCGGCCATTTTGAAAAACAAATGAAAGTTTTTTATCAGATCTGGTAGAGAATTTTGGGTCCTTTAATTTAAAAAAAAGAAAGTTCATTTCTGTTGACGTGAACTCGAGATATTTAACTTTTTGCATTTTGGCTAATTGTTAATTATCAAATGCATATTTTGAGCTAAAATTTGGACTGTATCATTCTGAAACGTATTCATTTCATACGATAAATTCAAAAAAAAATTAAGTTTTATAGAAATTTATTTACAAACATTATAATGTAAGTATTGTTAATTGAGCTAAAAGGTGATTTTCTTGATTTTTTCATAAAGCTCAATTGCAAAATGCAATAACTTCCTTGTTTCTTAAAATTCGACTGACTTTATTTTTTTAAATACGTTATATTTTCCCTCGCAATGCGATCATCAACTTAGTTTTTTATTAATAATGCAAATGAGTATTTTTAATTTCCAAATTCATATGTACACATGTACCGATTGCTAACGTATAAACCTGTATATATTTTTTTTTAATCTTTCTATATAAATATGAATACTTAGATTAAATTTATATTGTCTTCTAAATGTAATGTTTTAAGTTTTATTTAAAAAAGGAAATAGTAAATATTGTAATATAAATACTTGTTAGAAAAAGTTTTAAAGGCGAGGATTAATAATATGGTAAAAACATTTTATTTAAAAATAAACATTTTTATTCTTATAAATTTACAAAATCGTAATTAATGTATTTTATATCTCTTGCTTGGTAATGTGTACAATTCAGTTTCACTCTCTAAATCTGTTTCAAATAAAATTTGCCGGCTTTACATTCACAAGCGAGAATTTCAAGAATTTCTTGTGGTATTGGCTGTTTTCTCATTGTAATAGGCATTAAACCATTAATTATATCCTCCCAACCAAACAATCGTGGATCTATTTCTTCATATTCCAGCCATTTGTGTATTTGAAGATACACTCTCAACAAATATGTTCATTTGTAGCTTCCTCGATCGGTGGAAGGTTTTCAATGTAAGTTTTTGGAAACAATGAAATCTTAAATCACCTAAATCCATAGGTTTTATTAGATTACACCCATACAAAACTTTCATGATATTTTAAACACCTAATAATCTCACTTTCACTTGAAGACATTTTTAATTTATATGTCTGCGGCACCGAAAATAATTTCTCCACGCCTATGATTCTTATGAACCCTTCACTAGTACTTATGACTGTTTATTATTTTTGTTAATGTAAACATTCAGGTTGACTTATCCCAACCAATAATAGTTTGAAATTTCAATGTATTTCCTTATATGGGCATAGAAACACGCTTAGGGCGAACGAAACGAAATCAGCTAGCCCAGGGCAGAAAGGCATTCTATGATTACCTGTGAAAGAGTTAAGATTTGATTATTGAGGGCTAGCGGGTAGCGGATCGTTAGTTCCTTTATTTTACTAAATTTGTTATATTAAGACTGTATTATTTACTTGCATCATTCGTGTGGACAATTAGACTTTGTTATTAAATTTTGTATTAAGTGAAATATGAGTGTCGTACTTGTTAACATGTCCAAGCGGTCTAACTCTAAACGTGCCCCCTTAGTATCACACATGTATTAAATTAATTTACAGCTTCTCAAATATAAAAATGCAAACAAACAATACTGCACGGCAACCGATCTAAGCTGTAAGGAATGGAACTAGTGGGGAATAAGAAAGAGAAAGAAAATGTAAACATTTCTCCTCATTTATAAGCAACTCTTCGCTCCGCAGGTAAAATAGGTTTGTACATTAGCAAACGTTGGTTGTATATAAATTTAAACATTTTTTTTTTTTTTAATGCCTTATTTATATTAACGCCCTGGCGGAGTTCAGCTATTGCTGCTCTGCCACTCAACCAGGACACGTACACATAGACATCAACACAACAACCATTCCCTGCGATATTGCCATCTACCGCAGCTGAGACTCGAACCCAGGAGAGATAACAGAGACTAGACATGTTGTGCCACCCAACAGTGGTCTAGGTCACTACTACCGTCTCGGTAACACATGAAAAAACGCCACTAACATCCATACCCTAGCCAGGATTCGAACCCGGGACTCCGTGGTCGCAAGCCAAACACCTTCAGCATTGCACCACCGAGCTGGCATTTAAAATATTTATTATTATTATTATTAACAAAAAGCTAAGTTGATATCGCACTGCGAGGGAAAAAATAACGTATTTAAAAAAAAGTCCTCCGAATTTTAAGAAACAAGGAAGTTATTGCATTTTGCAACTAAGCTTTATGAAAAAATAAAAAAAATCACTTTTTTGCTCAATTAACAATACTTACATTATAATGTTTGTAAATAAATTTCTATAAAACTTAATTTTTTTTTGAATTTATCGTATGAAATGAATACGTTTCAGAACGATACAGTCCAAATTTTAGCTCAAATATGCATTTGATAATTAACAATTAGCCAAAATGCAAAAAGTTAAATATCTCGAGTTCACGTTAACAAAAATGAACTTTCCTTTTTTTAAATTAAAGGACCCAAAATTCTCTACCAGATCTGATAAAAAACTTTAATTTGTTTTTCAAAATGGCCGAAAAAATGTAATTGTTGTTATTTGAGTTATAAACAAATGTAAGAAAAGTAGCCAAAATTACATTTAAAAAAAATATTTTTAATTGCATTCGAAAGCTGACGTCGTGATCTACATTTTGAAATAAAAAAATTTCATTTTGGACTTAACGGCATAAAATGGCGGGCATTTCAAATTTTAGATAACAAATGCAATTTTGGCCAATGGGTTCAATATTTTGACACCAATTTTTCAGCGTCTTTTTATTACATCAAAAAGTATATTTTCTCAAAGTTTGATGCAAATTGGTCGAGTTGCCGGTCTTGGGCACTAAAATGAAACAAATACTGTTTTTTTCCGGTTTTTCCAGTTTTGTAGGTTATGTACGTATTTCAGAGAATTGAAACTAACGACAATTTATTGGCAATTTTATTACGAAGAGACTGGTTTTTAGTTTGCCCTGATCCGTCTTATAGAACCGGAGTTATTCACATTTTAAGCTCGAAAAACGCAGTAAAAAAAATTCAATTGTTTATAAAAAAAGTAGCACAAGGTTTTCGAGGTCCAAAACTTAGTAATATACTCCCAGTGATACCCCAAACAGGATAAAATCATAATCTTGCTGTATCCAGACTATACCTATCTCCTAATTTTTTTGGCCTTTTTTTACTGCACTAGTACTAACTTTAATTGGAAAGGCTTATTGCTCTAAAGTAATCTCATTAACTACCTAGATAATATCAGATATACTTTCAGGTTTGTGCGATTTCCAATATTTACCATTACTTTTCAATAACGTGGTGGTTAATGATGAACCACAAGTGAATTATATTTATGAGAAGATTTTACCAGAAACTTTACCCACCTTTGAATGGTTGTTGTAAGCATTTCATTTTTTTTTTATAATGTGTAGGTATTATACAAGATGAACAGTTTAAAATCACTGCCAATTGCTGTTTTTCTCCATAACAATTAATCTATTGTGTTTCAGGTCGAAGAAAAATGTAGAACAACAAAAATTCTGTATTCCGACTAATTTTGCTCGTTTCGACATGTCACAAAATAAACTGTACTTAAACGCTGGCGAGAAATTTAGCTCGAACGTAAGGCCTGAAATTTCAAGATTAATCGAAAATAATAAACCTACTAATAGGAAAGCGAAACATATATATACTAAGCAGGTGTCACAGTTTGTGAATTTGCAATTACCGAATGTACAAATACCAGATCAACCGCTTACCTACACGATGGAATTAGTTAAGGAGAAGAGTTTGGAGGGAATTTATAATGTTGTTAAAAAGGTAAGGAAACAAAAATATTTCCCTTATGGGCGGTTTTATACCTTCTGTTTAAACTTCATGTGTCGGTTAAACCAGAGTTTGTCATAAACGAGTGTGTTATATGTCTTGTTTGTTAATCGCTAAATTAGTAAATAAACTTCAATCTGAACATCTAATCATGCGTAGTGTGAGAATTATGGCTGTCATTTGAATGACGTGTTGAACGTTTGAGATTATAACCTGACCTACCTTGTTTTCACAAAATTGATCTATTTGATTTTTTGAGGATTTAATAAGTGACAAAGATGATGACTTTATTCTGAATGTAAAAATGCTTTAAATACTAAATAATTATTTTTTTATTGGCACCCTATTTTGCTTATTTAAAGTACGCCTCAGAGTGTTTAAATCGAACTTTTAAAAACGCGCGTGTTTTAAAGGTTACCATGGCAACAACTACAACCCGAGTCAAAATGTCAACTTTTTAATTATTGATCTGACAGGAATTTTTGCGGTATTAACCGCGAATCTGCTTTTCTATTTAAATAATCAATGTTAGAACTCATTTTAAAGCAATATACAATCAGTAGCAACTGTAGTGACAATAATTAATCCTATGTGACAGATTGCAAATTAATTTTTGCATTCCTCATTTGACACTGACAGCTAGGTATCCTGATGTCACATCACGAATTCAAACATTTTACATTCTTAATTCTTATTTCCATTTTTTGTAGTATTGTGTACCAATAAAAAAAAATAGCGTAAAGTATTCGTGGATAACTGGTCTTTAAAACACTTGCTCTATTTCGAGCACTCCGGCTGCGCCGTCGTGCTCGAAAAATCGCACGTGTTTTAAAGACCTTAATATTCACTCATACTTTAATATACTATTTTAATTGTTAAAAAAAGGGATTTCTATACTACCTTATTGAGTCTATAGAAGTGGTTAATGAAGAAAAATGTTTGTCGCATTTAATAAGTCACATAAATGATTTATTAAGGCTATGTCTATTGTCTAGTGACCTACCTCTCGTTCTATCTTCTAGCGACAAAGTTATGTAATCTTAGGCGGGAGTTGCATAGATGGTATATAATTCTTCCGAAGAGGCGTAAAGCAGCGACTGTCTTGTTTATTAAATGTTAGGCCATGATACTATGAACTTTGCACTATCATGATGTTAGCCAGGTAGAAAATTTCTACTATTCTATAAAGGAAAGACTCGGCAACATTTTAAAGGGAGAACTCATTTCCTGGCATCGGTAAGTGGTCTCAGTAGCGGAAATAGGTCGACATTAAATAAACAAATTCAAAAAAGCTTTGTCTATGAACTTTAAATAAACAATATTTCATTTGTCACTATCTGAGTTTTCACAACTTGAATCGGTATTTACATTAATAATAATTGGATTAATAGGTGGTAATATAGAATATTCATTTTCCTTTTTTATCACATGAGATACACACTTCCTCCATATATTGCTTTTGCCTATTTCGTCTACTATTATCTTTATATTCTTTAAAACAGACTCACTTAATTGTACGGATTGATTATATTGACATAGTCTTGTTTACATCAGCCCACACCATTTTAATGGGGTTGAAAACGCAGTAATATGGAGTCAGACTTAAAATAGTATGATCGTGTACTTCAAAAAATTTTTCAACGGCATATTCCTTTTTAATTGTGCTTTCCAATCAGTTCTAATAAAGTCTTTTTTGTGTTTTTTTTTCTGGTATTTCCAAGCCTTTACCTTTCATAAATTCAATATCGCCTTTTCTTGTGTTGGTGTTCGGAATTTTTGTATGTTGCCGTGAATGGTATGACGCATTGTTCATAACAATTACAGAATTTGGTGGGATATTTGGTAACAGCCGTTCCTTTGCCCACTTCTCAAATAATTCGGCTGTCATATCTTCATGGTAGTCGGCAGAGGATTGCTTGATATTTTTAGCAGACAACAACAACGCATTTGGAATAAAACCGTTTCTACTTCCAGCATGTAGAATTATAATTCTTTTTCCCTTAGAACATGGAGCACTTAAATTAAAAATGTTTCGCAAAGTATCTAATGATTTATAATTATAATCTGGATAGTCGCGTAACTTATTCCTAATGTGGGCACCTTCATTGTAAAAGTCATACACAAATTGACGAATGGCATCTTTGGACGCGTTATCAAGTTTTTTAAGTTTTTGTCCAACTTTTTTCCATTTAATAGAATGATCAACTACATCCCCGGCTCTAATAACCCCTATAAACTGTAGTACAGCTAAATTTGGTTAATTCACAAATCCTGTTCACAATTTGATTATATGAAGAATCAATATTTTCGCCTTTTAAACACGAGTAAATATTCAAAATAACCCTTTGAGTTTGAACACATAAGTCTATTTTCAAATTCCGCTTGTATAGGCTCTGTATCAAAATCATCTGTTTCATTGTCCCCTCTATCGAAAGGCCTCCAGAATGCCATTTAAACATTTAATTGCAAAAAATCACTCAAACAGTAATAAAAGTAATAATTTGTTCAAATATTCACTAGAATTAAGTAATTTATAACGCTGCCTGGCTGTACTGCACTGCCTCGTATAGATCATACAATATAAATAGTTCATACATATTTTTGTTTTATATATTACGGCATGCAAAAATTCTGAACAAGGTTGGTGTTGACAAATCAAATTCGCCAAGCATCTAATCTCACCTATATTTCTATGTGACAGGTGGATCAAGTCCACGTGAACTGTAGACGAGAAGTGGTGAATATAAATCTGTAAAATTCTGTGCTCTCTCATTCAGTGTGAAGCGATATATTGACAATACCCCGTACGATCCTCTAGTGTTACTCTAGTTCCGTGCTGTTTCAATTGAGTTCGTAAATACTCTGCCAACACCATCTGGCATGAAATCTAAACATGTATATTACAGTAACAAGCACCAATAATGGGCGGTTTTATACCTAAAAGTTAAACTCTAGTTTCAGTTGAAGCTTAAACATGAGTTTAACTTGAAGTTTAAACGTAGGAAGTTTTATTGGTACTTTTGGATAATCCGAAGGGCTGTAAAAATCCCATATCATCCCAATATTCAAAATGATTAGGCCTAAAGTCAACATCTCCGTCACTTATTAAATTCTCAAAGATCCATTTTGTGAGAATAAAGTAAATGCGGTTAGGTTATAATTTCAAAACTTCAACACATCGCTCAAATGACAGCCATATTCTCACACTACGCATGATTAGATCTTCAGATTGAAGTTTAAACTATACAGTATCCACCGATTGATAGTTAAACTCCATTTGGTGATCAACTTACAATAAACTCCCGTTTAAATGACACTTGAAGTTTAAACAGAAGGTATAGAACTGCCCGTATAAGTTCCTAGGTTTAAACTACAAGATAAACTTATGTTTAAGCTTCAACAGAAACTATAGTTTAACTTTTAAATATAAAACTGTCCATTAATAAGCCACTAGTTTGATGATTAATACTATAAAATTAGACACTAATATTTTATTTCATAATACATTTTGTCTATATACAAGGTATCCCAAAGAAAGTTTTCAACAAAAATGGTGGAGAGAAACAATACTTCATCAGCAAAAAAAACAATATTATCAGGGTCGAAACGGCCTAAGCATTTTTTTCGGAGGACATTTGAATTTTTTTCGCTGTTAATTCAAAATTGAATTATAATTCTTAAACTATTTTTGTCAAGTTACGTTAAAAAAATGGTTTGCAAGGCTGATTTAAGGTCGTAATATTGTCAACAAATTATTTTTGTTATTGAAAGGTGTCACAGAATGTGACACTGCAGATTGACATTACCATCACTGATGGTCAATTTGGCTTTCGTTCAGGAAGATTCACAGGACTGAATTTGCTCACTTATATTGACTTCCTGTCTCTTGCTCTAGAAAATATATTTCAGGTTCATATCGTTTGTATAGACTTTGCAAAGGCTTTCAATAGAGCTAATAACAAATTGATTTGGTAGGAACAAATGGTTCTCTTTTGAAATGGGTTGGAGGCTGTTTACTTGATCGGTCACAGATTGTTCGAGTTAATAATTTCAGATCGAAAGAGATTCAAATCATGTCAGGTGTATCGCAAGGTTCTCATCTGGGACTCTTGCTCTTTAATATACTCATCAGTGACAAACGTGAGTGTCTTAATTACTAATGGTAATTTCCGTTTATTTGCCATTGATCTTAAATAATTTTTGTAAAGTAACCTTTCACAAAAATATTCATTAAAAGCCCATGTGCATGTGACAACAACCTAGACTGCAGACTATGTGTCATGGAGCCAGAAACAGTTGATCACATCATATTCAACTGCGAGGCACTGGCCTGCAGAAGATATGGCATCTACTGGCAAACACGAACAGACCCGGAATTGATCAGCACCCATAGCCAGCATAGACCTGTATCACCTGATTAGGGGTACAGAGGTATACTAGAGTGGGCAGAGTGAAGCATGACAGGGAGAGCCCAATAAGCCCAGGCGGCTGCAGTGCCCTTGGAGTTTTCAACAGACGAGCCCTGAGAGAAAAAAAGAACCCACTAAAGATTGCAACAAATTGCAAACAAATTTGAATAATTTTATTAAATATTATGTCACTGTAATAATATGGTATTTTACACAGGCAAATGTATTACTATGACCTACTATTCTAGCAGGGATTCTCTTTAATATATTTATAACATTAAATACACACTCCTGGATAATATGCTTCTGTTATTAAATATTGGGGGGGGGTAAACCGCTTGGGTAATCTTTCATACACCCTTTAGGAATTCAGTGGGAACTCATAGGGAATTCAGAGAATCTCAGAGGAACTCATGATGAACTTAAGAGAAGTTCGGAAGAATTCAGAGAAACTCTATAGGAAATCGGGGAACTCACGAAAAATTCAGGGAAGTTCATAGGAAGACAGGAGGAATTCCGACGAACTCAGCACATTGTTATTTAAAGCGCATGCGCATTTATTACTTATTTGATATCTAACACTTGCCATTTGTCAACTAGGCATTTATTAATATTACCTTCACAGTCTCGTAGCGGCGAAAATTTGCCCCAATTGCGTGAGTATTAACTAATAATTATAATAGGTACTTATCTGATGCATCCTTATTGTCCGTTTTTGCACACTGAAAAAATCGAGAACAACTGGACCGATCTTCATGCTGTTTTCTGTCCAATATTTGACCATTTAGTATTTGAAAATGTGATAAAATATCTCATTTCTATCAGTTATCGTGATGATAATAATAATAATAATAATACTTTATTAATAGCATAAAATTTAAAATAAACAGAAAATTTAAAATATTTATTATAACTTTCAGAAAGCCGATCTCAATGGTCTATATTACAGTCTGAGTGAGGTTGACTGGGATTTTCTTAGTGATTTTACGGATACAAATATGGCCTGTGAGAGTTTCTACTTGATACTATATGACATTTTAGATATAATTGTACCAAAGACCAAATGGCACTGTAGAGTTTATTCCCCCTGGTTTAATTCCAATATCAATAAATCTATTCAGTTCAAGTATAAAACTTGAAAACAATATAAACGTCACCATGACCAAATCGCACTAGGCGAATTTACATATTTAAGACACAAAATTAAGGTAGATATTGAGGTCTCCTACAGAAACTATTGTAACAACATTAAAAATTATATAAAAATAAATCCTAATAAATTTTGGCAGTTTATAACAGATAAATGAAACGATAGTACCATTCCTACTAAAATGAACTATGAAGATGGTGATATTGACGGTCCATAAAATATTGGCAATGCCTTTGCCGACTTTTTTCAGCGTTCATACGTAAAACCCGATAATTCGGTCCTTTCGACTGACGATAGCAGCGCAAACAACAATATATCCTTAACTGGGTTCACCGAAACGGAAATAATAAATAACTTGAAAAAAATAAAACCGAAAGCCACGGAGGGTTCTGACAAAATACCGGCCTTTCTTTTACGCGATTGTGCACATATATTTGTAAAGCCTCTTACATTAATTTTTAATTTGTCTATCAGACCTAACGTGTATCCTACTACTTGGAAATATTCTAAAATAATACCTATGTTTAAAAAAGGAGATAAAAGTTTGATACAGAATTATCGGCCAATCACAATAATTAACAACTTTTCAAAAGCCTTTGAAATTTTACTACATGGTTTTGTCTACAGTCAAATAAAAAACGATATTACAGAATACCAGCACGACTTCATGAAAGGAAGGTCTGTTATAACCAACTTATTTACATTAACACAATATATTGCAGACTCGTTTGATCTTAATTTGCGAAGTCGATGTCATATAGACAGATTTCTCAAAAGATTTTGATCAACTTGACCACAACATATTACTTTCGAAACTTGATTATTTCATCTTGTCTAAAGACTTAGTTATTCTCTTTAAATCATATTTAGAAAATAGAACTCAGTTCATTCAATGCTGTGGTGTAGAAACGGTCGAGATATTAGCAACATCTGGAGTCCCGCAGGGATCCATTTTGGGCCCTCTTTTCTTCAATATTTTTATTAACGATATTGTCCGTGATATTGATGTCCACTGTTTACTCTACTATATGAAACTATTTAACCGCATCTGAGATAGACAAGACTGTAGTAATCTGCAAGAGTCGCTAAATAAAATTCAATTGAGGTGTATATTTCTCTGCATATATTTAAGGCACATAAGAAGTGTCGGCGCCTTTGACTGTGGTAAAGATCAAAGACCCCGACATTTTCTATTTGCCTTAGACGTCCATCTGAGGGGGGCTTAAATATTTGTGACAGTCTCGGATACAGGGGCGGGGGCTATGAAAATTCTACAATTTCTGTGGATATAATTTGTGAATGGCCACCAATGAGAAATTGTTTTTTTCTGGACAATAAAAAAGTGTTGTTGTTTTTCCAGTTGTTTGAGGAGAGGCCGATATGGAGCAAGGTAGCCATTCAGTATAAAACAGGATTGATTACAGAACAGGCCAAAATTGTTTTACCTGCTGTGGCATATTTCTGTCCTATAGGTCCTTGGAGAATGACTTGGATCAGGTATGAATACAATCCACAAAAGGACGTCAACTCCAGGATTTATCAGACTCTGGATTACAGAATTAGAGCTACAGGTAAGCTTAACCAACTTGCTGTTCACCTTCAAATAGACCGGTCCTAATAATAATCTAATAGAATACCTCTAATGCTGATGATACTTCAACCTCTGAAAATCTTTATAATCGGATGTAATAACTCAATAGAGAGATATTGCAACTTCGGTTTACACATCCTTTAATAAAAGTTTCCTTTTATTTGACATGTATGCATGCGCATTGAAAATATCGTTAAGCATTTTCTTTTAATAAAATAGAGGCATCCCGTATTTAACTTAAATACGGGCAACGCTTTCCTTTATTAAAAGCACCTTAATTTTGACACATTTAGGAACTTTTTGTCGAAACTTGCATCAGACGAAAATTCCCTAAGGAAATTGTTGCTTTTGTTGGCGATAATGGCACAGGAAACAGAAAAACCGTGTGAGATTCAAATATGAGGAAGACGTAATTTCGCAATCGTATTATATCCCATCATTGAAAACGAAAATTAACTTCTATTTCATCATCATTCATATTATTTAAATCGAAGTTCACAGGGTCTACAGCGTTAATTTGTTCATTACCGATATAAATATCAATTATGTTATGTAGAAGTAATATTTCAATTTCATCATTAACACCAGCTAGGATAGCTACTTCTAATTGTTCTTCCATATTCATTTTAAACTCGAACAAATGATAATAATACCGGCAATTAGGCAATCCAACGACCTGTCAAACGTAATTCAATATGGCCGACGTGGGCAAACACGGGTTTATTTCTTATTAACTTGCGGAAACGCAACCAAGGCAACAGAAAAACAAACTCTTTTAACGAACGAAGATGAATGTTTGCCGGATGTTTGCCCACAACGCCATGCTGAAAATCACGTGGTTTGGATTGCCTGATGCCCGATTTGGATTTTTTAGGTTAGGGAAAATTGTCAAAATAAAGTATCAACATAAGGTACCTATGAGGAGGACACAGTTGCAATAACTCACTTTAAAAATGGATGATAAATTGGAATACAGGATACTTTATTTAAAGTTTCTTTTAATAAAGTCGGCCCCTTTTCGTTTTGCAATAACTCTCTAATAACTTTTAGATCCTCTTTATTTTCTATATGATGGAATATGATATTGATGCATAAATGACTTACACTCTTCTTATATAGGGATAATCGAAAATTATTTATATTTACAGTGTGTCCCAGGATAGATGTAACAAGAGGTGTAATGGGCCAAAAATTTTGGAATTTTTTCAATAAATTAGTATTTTATTTTGAACCATTCAATTAAAACTGCATAGAAATTATTTTTTGTGAATTAATATTTAAAGTTATGTATGTAGAAGCTAAATTTTTTTATTTACCGATAGCTTACTTTTTGAAATGATTAACATTGGCTCCTACACAACTTTAAATATGAATTCAACTCTTAATTCGCAAAAAAAATGGGAAGTTTCAAAAAAAATTATTTTATATTCCTGAAATTTGGTTCTGAGGTATAAAATTGCATTCTAAATAACTTTTCTTAGAGGAATTTTTTCATATTTTGAAAAATAAAGGTACTTCATTAGTGGTGATTTTTACAACTTTGCTTATAAAACACTCTGTAGAACACCAAGTCAAGTCATTTTTGGTATACTTTAGTTTTACAACAGGCAGTACTCAATCCCCAAATACCATTTTAAAATTACAAAATTTTTGGTCCATTACACCTCTTGTTACATCTATCCTGGGACACACTGTATATATATATATATATATATTGTTAGCGATTCTTGTCTCATGATTATGAATACTACTGTGCCGGTGTGAGATCGAATGTGAGGCAAAACATAAAAATTTACTATAGAGAATGTTTAATTTGATCTTCGACAATGCATTTTTCAATCATGGGAGGATTTCTTATGATAAGTCCAAAAATGATATATGCCTGGATAGAGAATGAAGAGTCAAATCTTAATTTATAAAAAAAAATGTCGATTTAAGATGTCCAAGTATTAGCTTGCCACCACTATGCGAAACACTGTAGATTTAAAAATAATTTTAAAATATGTCACTTTTAAGCCTCTGCAATTGCTATGTAACACCCTGTATTTTGCTAGTCGGAGCGACATGGTCCATTTTTTGAATTTTTCCCTTGTTCATTCAAAATTGAATCCTAGTTCTTAAACTAGTCAGTATGTATATGAGTGCAACTTGTACTTCACTAGTTTTGAGTATATACTTTGGTGTTTGAAATAAAACCGAACCTCTAATAGAACTTATATTACTTATATATTTTCAGAGGGTACGAGGCTCAAAGTAAATGCTAAGAGAAATTATACCAGTAAGGTATTGTTTTATGCAGCGCCTAATAACCTTAAGAAAGTGTCCTTGAAAGACAACATTGCATCTGTCAAGAAAAATGTTCTAGAAGAAAACAGTTATGTACTTCGACCTAACTACATTCCTCCAGCCAGACAAATGTTTTATCAGGTAAGTAAATAATAATTTGCAATAGAAGCACTTAAATCGATAAACAGTGGTGTAGCCAGAATGGGGGCCTAAGCCAACCCCAGATTAGTAAGGTCAGGGCACTGAAAATAAAAATGAGGTATTTTATGCAGAAAGCACATATCAGCCTCAAATCTATACTCTAATGTATTAATATTATCTTCCATATTAATGTCTCAAATCCTCCAATTTTAATTCACAATACCTTCTACCAGGTAATTTTTTGAAAACGAGCAATCCTTTATAACTCGAGAACCGTTAAAGATTTTTTTTTGTAGTAAACAGCATTTTCTTAAATGTCAAGGGGGACACATTTTAACGAGAAAAGGTGTGATGCAAAACTCACCCCCTCCTCACTCCCAGTCACCCCAAGTTTATAATTTCAAACGTCACCCCTAATTTTTTTCATTGATTTTTAATAGCAGAATTTTTTTGGAATGCAGTCGTAAAAAATAGTGTGGCCTTGAAGTGAAAAATTTTTGAGAAATGCAAAAAAACTGAATTTTTATAAAAAAGTGATAATAGCCAGGAAAATCTAGGTAATGTCATATTACATTTGGAAGGCGCACACTGGCAATTGGCATGTTAAAAAAAATCCCCATTACCCTAAACTACCCCCACTTCAGAATTATTTAAAATAAATATTTCAATTCCTCAACCCTTTCAGATTCCTCCCAATCTAATATTCTGGCTACGTCATTGTATGTAACGTCTCATTTCAATTTTTTTGCGCTTTTAGTACTGTGACATATTGATTCCCGAAATCCAGGATATGGTGTCGAGATTGCCTAAGTTGCCTGCAAGCTCAAAATTCGATTCAAAGAACGGCTGGTTGCCAGTCAATTTTACCGAACAATGCAGAGAAATCGTCAATAAATACGTAATGGACCGAGTACAGGAGGAAGTTCTAGAAGACACGATAAAATTACAACAGCAACAAAACATTCAACCAGACGACCTTGAAAAGGACGACGCAAGGGAAACATCGTCTACATACTGCAGTAAAATGCTAAGTAACATTAAGAGAGGCATATACAAGAGTGTCAACGTAGTACCAGCCGGTGAAACATCCATGAGTGGTACAGGCATTTCAAATCAAGACATCCAAACTGTAGACTTATTGGAAGGTAAATTAAACTTATTTAAGTGTGGTCGAATTTCTGTAATTAATTATTTTACTCTTTTAGACAAATGTTGTTGTTCATGTCATCTTCTTTTAATTTCCGAATCAAATTGACTCAAGGTCATCGCTGTCTGTGAAATTGTCATCCGAACTGTTATCGTCTTGAATGGTAATAGTAATTTGTGGTACATTCTCCAAAATATGCTTTTTCTTGAACCTTGTGTCGATTAAAGATTCTGTATGCCTGACAACAGAGGCCCATCTTTCCATAGTACCTATCAGTAGAGATTTTTCCCACATAGCCAGCACTTTGGCATCTCCATATCCTTCTTTGCGCATCGTAGAATTCTTTTGTCTGTGTCCAGATGTTCTATGGCATATTAAGTCGGCAGTAGTACGGTGGCAGTTGTAATATCTCATTGCCATGTTCCCTCAGATATTCGTTGACAGCATATCTATTAGGTTTCACATGTGTTTTGGCTAACCCTAATAATTATGCCTTGGACTTATTACCGCCCACAGGTATATTGTTGTCCTGCTTGCCAAGCGACAACACTACTTCAGTGGCCGGATAGACTAACTACAAAAACTACAGAATCAACTACACCACAGACTTGCTTTTGGCGCCAAATGCACGGTACTGAACCGACAGAAAGCTGAACATTGGTTGCGGCTACAAGTGGTTGTATTATGACTTTCTGTTATTTACACTAGTCAGTATTTAAGCAGATAAAAAAGATAAAAGTCTCATCTTTGATAAGTATATAAATTGATGACGTGAACGACAACATTCGTGATTCCAACTATATGTTGAAATTTAATAATTTCAACAATTAAAGTGTTAATTCCAAAACCTAATGGCATTGCACTATTTCGATTTTATTAAACAATAGCTCAGACTTTCATACCTAAAGACAACAGTGGAAATATTATCCAACTACTTAACGAATAACTTCTAGTGCAACTGCATTTACAAATAGATTAAAACCATTTTTTTTCGTGTAGAAATGGATGAAGATGAATTAGAACAAGTAAATGCAGATGATGTGGTCAATTCGATACCAGAAAGGTTAGAAGAGAACTCCGACGATGAACACCTCAGCCAAAATTCAGACCTGGACATAGACATGGAGGCAGTCGAGGACGTAAATAAAATGATAGCAGGTATCCAGGAAGAAGAGGAGGTTAACTTCGTTGCATCTTATTTAAAAAAAACTTTATAGTTCGTTTTTAAAAAAAGTGTGTATTTTTTCTTACAATACAAAAATATTAATATTTATAAAACAATAATAAACTATGTGAATCTAAAGTTAGAATATTCTTACATAATACACTTGGAAATTTCACATTTGAGGCAGCTGGTCTATAGGAGTAGCAAACTTAAAGTCTTGTGGAAATAGATTCGCGGCATGTGGATACATCAGTTTGTATGATTGTCTAATCGTAACGTCAGCCACACCGGCAATGTCTCCTATTTCTTTTTGGCTTCGCTTATCTTCAGATGCCTAAAATAACCAAGAAAAAAAATTAATTTGTAAATATAATTAACAAGGGTATCAAAAGTGGAGTTCCTCACGGATCTATCCTGAGGCCAAGGCTTCTTTCACAATACATACATGACGAGAGAAGGACCGCTCTTTACAGACTACAATAAAACTATACCTGAGATGCCATATAGATAGCTGCAGCTGCGACAGAAATTGGAGATCTCCCAGGTACAATGTCTAATTCAACAGCCTTCCTTGCGATGTGGGTTGCAGCTCTTTGTACCATGTTAGGCAAGCCGAGATTAGAGCAGAAACGGGACATGAAGTCTCCAGTAGTAATGAGATCGACAGACGTTTCGAGTGCCTTGAGAATCAATTTGAAGCACCTACCAATTTCCCTCTTGCTAATCTTACTAACGGCACAAATTTCTTTAAAAGTACGTGGAACACCTTCTTGGCGGCAAGCAATATACAAACATGCAGATGCTATTGCATCGTTAGAACGACCTAAAAGGAAAAAATAATTAATTAATTTTACTGTTTTTTGTTGTTTGTTTGGTATAGGCAATCATCGCCTAAAATTGCAAAGCTTCTAGCGCTGCTACAGTACGAGTATTGCCAAGATGGATCTGCACTCGTCCCTTTAATATTATTAAACATTAGTTTTAAATTTCAACAGTACCTTTCAAATTTCTGCCGTCGTGAACTTGTTTGAAGAGATTGTTAGCCCTGTCCACAATAGTCCTAGGTAAGTTAATACGATCTGCCATAGCGTTGATTTCCTTGAAAGCGTTGATAAGTGCCCTATCTGAACTATTCATTGTTCTGCGGTTTTGATAACGTGCTACTCCAAACGAGTCGAAACTTGCATCACCTAAATAAAAAATGTACAATAAATACATAAGCAGCTGGCATATGTGATGTAGATATGTGTGATTTAGAACATTTTTTATAAGGCAATGAATATTAAGCCCTATAAAACACAAATTTTAATAAAAAAATTATAAAGTACCCGCACAAACCTTATGGGAATTATGTTTCAGTAGAATCGTTTGAATTTTTGATATATTATAGCTTTTGTCATCCTGAATAAGAGTCTCCATGGCCAGGATACTCCATATTCAGTATTTTGGCTCCTATGGAGCACCAAAGCTCCAACATAAGTTATTACTTTGAGTAGTTTTTTAACATTTTCATAACGCATATTTTGATTATTAAAATATCTAACTTTATGTTTTTGAGGTTGCCGAATTTAAATCTAATGTCTAATAGACAATATTGGCAACTGACAGCTGTCAATTGCCAATGAACTACTATACTCCGTTCGCCCAAGAGATTCACCTAAGCCACTTCCCACAAATGTGCACTAAATTTGAATATAATATATCTATTGGTTGAATTTTTAAAACCCATATTACAACCAACTATGTCGAAAACGCTATTAATATATGAGGTATTTGTTCTCCGAGACAAATCGTTTTCAGCCTCAAACCTGATGTATGATTTTTAAAAATAACTGTTGTTATTTGCTGTTATTCCTATCCATCTAATAAAATAGCGTTTTTCAATACTGTGGTGCATATTTGTGTATATCAAGGTACGCAATAAAAACGATTTATAACATTGATTAAATATTTTACTAGAGAAGTTGAAATTGGTAGGCATAAATGGTTCGAAAGCTACCTTGATGGATCACAGATCGTTCGTGTACATAGTTTCAGATAAAAAAAAATTCAAGTCACATCAGGCATACCACAAGGTTCTCACTTGGGACCCATACTATTTAATTTATTTATTAATGACATTCACGAATGTTTCACAAATGGTAGTTTCTCCGCCGAAAAAACTGAAAAGCAACATTCTTCGGCTAAAGAGAAGGAAAATATTGTGAATATCTTTAAGGCTTCTGCTGCAGAGAACCCAGACAACCTGAAGACACAAAAAGTCGAGTTTACTGCAAAGGCAGCAGGTAATTTTCTTTTTACTTCCCTCGCATACCGAAGGGAAGTATTGTATTCGAGAAAAAATCACCCTCCGAGATTTTTTCGGATTCTGACGTTTCAGAACACGTAGATTCCGAAAATATAGGTTTTTCAATTCCGTCAGTCTGTCTGTCTGTTGGTGCATTAAATAAAAAAACTAATTGACGGAGAGCAGTCAAATTTGGTAGGTAGTTAACCCTACTGTCAGCGAAGAACTGGTAGAATTTTCACTGAAGAATATACAGGGTGGACCGTCTAAACGGAATAAATAGTGAAAAAAATATTTTTTTGCTCAAATTTAAAATTTCCACGTTTCATGACGTGCTAAACCTCTTTCAGAAAAAAAAAAATTTTGAAAATTTTTTTCAATCATTTTTGAAAAAATTTTTACCACTAAAAAAAAAATTGTCTTTGTTCAAATTTAAAAT
Source organism: Stenurella melanura (assembly GCA_963583905.1). NCBI lineage: Eukaryota > Metazoa > Arthropoda > Insecta > Coleoptera > Cerambycidae > Stenurella > Stenurella melanura. Next base: position 167,639,603 of record OY757311.1, on the reverse strand, counting down.
TTCCACGTTTCATGGCATTCTAAACCTATTTAAAGGAAAAAAAAATTTGTAAATTTTTTACCAACATTTTTGAAAAAAATTTTACCACCAAAAGAGATGAATTTTTTTTTTCTCAAAATTTAAAATTTCCACGTTTCATAGCGTTCTAAATCTATTTAAAGAAAAATAAAAAAAATTTTAAAAATTTTTGAAAAAATTTTACCACAAATAGATGGAATTTTTTTTTCCGATTTAAAATTTCCACGTTTCCATGGCATTCCAAATTTATTAAAACAAATTTAAAAATGTTTAAAAAAAAAAAATTAAAACATGTTTTAGTAATCTATTACCATTATAGAATAGACGAAATATGTTTTTGCTCAAATTTAAAATTTCCACGTTTCATAACATTCTACACCTATTTCGGAAAAAAAAATTTGCAACATATTTTCACCAATTTGGAAAAAAAATTAACACTAGAATAGACAGAAAACATTTTTGAAAATTTGTTCTATATTTTAATCACCACTATACTTCCACTCCATTACGTGAATGTGGGATTGAAAATGTGAGAGATGGCAATAATATTTGGCATATCCTATTATATACTTTTATTGAATAATGGCATCCCAAGAAATAATTGAGTCATGGTGGACATTTATAAAGGTATTTGCGCAAGCCTTCCATATTTGGCACCTGTTATTTAGTATATTGAACTTTTGCTGTTGGATGAACACTCTGTATATTATTTTGACCAAAAGTTATCAGGTTTTCTTTGTAATAATACCAATGATTGTATTCCGATTATTATTCCCAATGCCATTTCGTAATTAATAATTTTTTTGAGTGACTGTCATGCACAAATAACGAGGGAAGTTCTGTGTAAATAACTACCGATTTTTTGTATTATACAGGCATGCTCAAAGTACTTTCTCTCGAGGCATTCTTAGTTTAACAATGTATATTTATTATAGTTTATATTTGAGTTTATTATTATCTATATTAATTATACATAATTTAGGAGTAAGTGACCAGAGCATTTTCAAAATTCGTCATGAATATCAGGAAACACATGCACTTCAGGAGAAAAAGCGTATTACCGACAACGAGCGATTTTGGACAACACTGATGAGAAAACCAAAAGTGATGTTCGATGTTTAATTCATTCTTTTTTTGAAAGAAATGAACCACCGACTCTAGATTCATTTTATTTATTTACACTTAATTTACACAATCAGTATTGTTAAAAAGTGTATTTGTTGAATAACAACTGCTCAACTGACTTTTATATAGATTCTGCCTGATCACAAAATAGCTTCGTTATTAACTTTGTGTAATGAACTAAATACCTGGCCCCGCAGTTTACATAGCGTTATCCTGTATACGGATGTGCACTTGCCACACTCCGCGCTGTATCTCGAGAATGGTTGATGATACGAATAAATTCTTGAAATGGAAATTGTTGATAATTTTATGATCTACAAGTTTTATAGTAAACTTAAATGACGTATTTCGCATAGGAAATAAGATAATTGCACAAAACCGATTTTCGTGACCTTTGACCTTGAATATATTGGGACGCAGGCACGAGATTATATGAGACTTTTCTACCAATCTTCAGAATGCCAAAACAAATGTTTATGCAAATTTACAGCTTTATTCCCCCATTCATTTTGCTTGTTACTGGAGTAATGCATTTTTCACTAACATTTCATTTTTTTTTTACATGGAGCACACACAAGAAGCACTGCTTTTTATTGTAATATAAAGGCCTTATGTAAATACACAATGTATTTAAAAATTATCTTACTTCTGTCCTGTGCTAGATAGTTGGGCAATAATAAATTAATTGCGTTCGATCGACAGTTTCTGAAAGTTGCAGTAAACGTGTTCGCACGGTGCTTTTGATGATGTATAGAGTATATTTCTCACACTCATTTGTCTTTTTCATGTGTTAGCTTAAGGGTTTATTGACTAAACAGTCAATATTCGACACGAAAGAGCATTTAGATGATTAACCGTTTCATGACGGCAGCCGCATTATCGTGAGATACTCTGAAGTGCATTTAAACAAGCGTCCGTTTTTAGTCACGTATTATCGGCTTGTGCTGGTTTTAGTGGCAGATTGTGAGAGAGAGAGAATAACTAAGAAAGAACTACGATAAAACAAATGGCAAAGTTATTTCATTAATAAAATTTAAGACCTTGAAAAATGTGCAATTCTCAACTGTATTAACTTCTGGCATTTTGGTCGGGAAACGCAAAGTTACTTGTCAGTTTAATTTTGGGCACAGAAATTTCAATACAGTTGAACAGGAAATATAAAAAAATCTACACCATGGCTTATATTCAACATTTAAACTATTGCCCTAGTTTATGTATGTTTACATCATTATATTTCCAGTTCTCTATAATGTAAACTTTGGCAAGGAACATTGCACATAGAATATAGAAATTCATGTTCTTGGTTAAGCGAAAATATGGAGCAATAATTTGTTGGTGTCTGGTGTCGTAACTAGATTGAAATTGTTGCTCCTGTAGGTCGCTTTTTAGCATACTTTATACATCCTAATTTAAATACTAATTAATACATGTAAGTATTCCCAGTTATTTAAAAATTGGTTTACAAGTGTCGTTATAATTACATCTAGTCATTATTCTGATTGCCCTTATTTGGAATTTTAAAATTTTAGGGGCAATATCCCGTAGCTCATTACACTGTGAAACACAGCATGATATGTCGTAACATATAATTTTGATCAATGAAGTTAGTTAGATTTTTTTAAATATATGTAGTGCTAGGCAACTTTTTTGACAGAATGTCGATATGAGCTTCGCATGTTAATTTACTTTCTTAGAAGAGTCCAATACATTTAACTGGTTTGTTATTTTTCAAGTGGTTATGAGGGTTTAAATTAAAAATTGAAGTTTGAGTTTTATCCAAGTTTAGTTACAACTTAACATTGTTAAAATAGGTCATTGCTTCTGACTGCATTTCCTTTGTTGTGTTTGTAAGATGTTTTGAATCATTTCTAGAAAGTAGAGTGGCATCATAGCATATATAACGTTTTCGTGGTTTATTTGATTTGAAATATTGTTTATATAGATGATAAACAGTATTGGTCCCAAGATGGATCCTTGCGGAACTCCATAGTTGAGAGATCTTATGGATGACAACGTTATTTTGAACTAGACACTGATATTTATCAATAGCATAAGTTAAAAGAAAGGGCAGGTCACTTTTCTTAAAAATAGAAGCCACTCTTGATGATTTAAGACATTCCGGGAAGATTCTCTTTTCAAAGCATGTGTTTCTAAGATACGTATCTAATCTGATATGCAGTGCGACCCACTTAAAATGGAACCACTTTTATAACTTTATTTTTTGTCCGACTTGAACCAAATTTGACCAAAAGATAGAACAAATCAGGATCTTCTTATGGCCAAAAAAACATTTGCATCTTACAAATGCAAAGCCACCTACGGTACCAAAATAAATTGAAAAAATAAAGAAATCATATTAGGTATTAGGAAAACATTATTAACGAAAGTTGTTCAGAATTGTACAAAAATTTAGAATCCAAAATTTCAGCAAGGAGGCGAACGTTTTTTTTGGCCATAAGTAGATCCTTATTTGTTCTATATTTTGGTAAAATTTGGTTCAAGTCGGACAAAAAATTAAAAAGTTATAAAGGTGTTTCCATTTTAAAATGGGGTCACACTGTACAAGTTTGCAATTTTCAACAATCACTATTTATACCATAGAAATCTTTGCATTTTGATGTACTTAGCTGATCTATTAACATTCCTACTTCATCCTCAGTTACCAGGTCTAGATAGAATGAGAAATAAACTTGATTTTTAAACATATTCAGCAATGTCATATTCCATGTTTTCTAAGTTTTCACTAGCTACATTTACAAAGAAGCATTTAGATCTTCCACAAAGACCTCATGTATATGTATAAATAACTGTACGATAATGATCTGTAATATACTATAGTACACTCGTTAGACGGGTTCTTATAAACTGTCTGCTATTTGGGTCATCCATCAATAAAATAAGGATTTATAATAATTGTTTTCTTACCTCTCCCTGGGCCTATCATAGTTGTTAAATCTGACCCTCCCAGTAACGGATTCTCCGGTCCACCGACACGGGATGGATCTACTCCATTCTTTTCGTTGCTGAAAGTTCTCCATTCTGAGCCGACGTCAATTACCCTATGACAAACATATTCAATATGATTTTACAACTAACAAGAATAATATTTACCTATCGCCAACTACTAATCCACATTCTGAACATATTTGGTCTCCTGCCCTGTAGTCTTCTATTAATGGAGCATCAGGATGTGAACTGCAACATACCTTATTCGTATCGTACCTAAAAAGTAACAAGTATAAATAATAATGTCACAATAAATTTTAAATTACACTAATTGGTTTTAATAAAAAATCTATATACCTCGAAGAGCTCGCCATTTTGAAATTATCAAACTCTACAATTTGTCAGTTGTCAGTTTTCGTTATTTACAGACTGTTTCTGCTTCTTCCTCTCGTGCAGACTTTAACAGAAAGCGAATTTTTGCAACGTAGAATATTAACCAATTGATGTGTTTTACTGTGAATGTCTTGTTGACCAGTCTAGGAATACGAATGAGTACTAAAGTTACAAACTCGCCCAACGGGGAGATTGCGTTAATAAAGTATATTCTCGATAAATTAATTGTGTACTAAATTAAACACTACTGTTGAAATTGAAATATAATTCATTCCTTTGTACGAATATGATGACTTAGTAAGTTTATTTCAATATGCGTTGAACCTTGAAGTTAAATCATAGTGACAATTAATCAACCTGCGGTAGTACGTGTGTTCGATAATTTTCTTCAAGTACAGAAAAATTAGCAAATCCTGTGGTTTATCCGATTTTTCACCGACTACAGCTCTTATATTTTATGGAAACATTTTCATAATTTCCTAAATAATTAAATACAGAAAGGTTGTTGTACTGTCGTGGGCAAAAAAATAGGATAAGTCTTATAATGTATGTTTTCTAAAATCTAGTTTTGTAAAACTGACTATAATTTTTGTGACATTGTAAGTTAGTTGTCAAAATTCATTGCACATATCCAAATAGAGACAGATTTACATTAGAAAAAAACAGTTACCCTATTTTTTTTTTGCTCACTACAGTATATATGCCTATTTTTCTTCATTGCATTGCGTTATCTAACACGACATCTATCAATGAGTTTCAAATAGTAACAACACAGGTTAACTAATTAAATTTATTAATTTATAACCAAGAACACTACTTTGTAAGGTTGTAAATGGGTGACGCAAAATAAGTAGTGAATCTGAAAAACAATGACGTGTCTCGACACCAATTTATTGCCACATATTTTTCATATTTTGATTGAATTTAAAATGGGCAAATTTATAACCTGTTTAAAAAGAACAGTAAGGGCCGTTACTTTCGGTCCCAATTAAGTTAATTTAGCACCTAGCTAAATATTAATCAGTTGATTTGGTTACTTTCAAGCCAACACCACCTAGGTGGTGTTGTTCAAGCTCAGTTAGGGCTTAACCGTAGTTACGTGTAGGCGTGGCTGTAGTTAAATTTGGTCTTAGCATACGATTACCCATATACATATTAACTATAAACTATGAGTTTCGTTCGTAACTTGACGCCAAGGAAAGCCTGTCTCTCTCTATCCTTTAAGAGTACTCTGTGTATGGTGCGCATGTCTTAGTGACGCGAGATTGTGACCGTTCACTAAATATAGAAGGCAAATGGTCATAATCTAATCATAGAAATTGGCCACATGGCCACTGACCTATTACAAAAGCGCGCTTGTGTCGTCGAAGCGTGCGCGTTGGGTCCCAAGTTCTCCATAGAGATGGAAAACTATCTCCTTCTCTAGCCTTAATTCCGTACTTAGTGGCTTATAGCATGTTACCAGTATATAGTTAATAGGTATATGCGATTACCGTAGTTGATCGAGATTATGAGATTAAACATAACCATATTTTTGTGAAGTAAGGTTAGTATAGTGACGTTTTAACTGTAATTCGTAAACGTTTTTTTGATAAATGGATTTACGTGATTTGGCTGAAGTGTTTCACGGCAATGATGAAGAAGATTTAAAGTACCTACATAAATCATTTACGTACATACCCTAATAGCACATGGACGTCCCGAAAACGTCCCAAGAACGTACTCACAGGACATGAAAACGTCCCGAGGACGTACTCTACCGACGTAAGACGTACCGAGGACGTTTGAGGGACGTTCCGTGTCAGCAAAACGGGGTGTCCCGAGGACGTCCCACCCAGGACTTATGTGGGACGAATGTAGGTCTAGACAGGACGTCCTGAAAACGTTGTTGGGACATACTATGCAAAACATATAGGTACCTCCCCCTCCACCACTTTTAAGGTGTATTCACAGCAGAGGGTATTTATGTTCTTTTTTGGGTTTTCTAACCACATGCATTTCTTTCGAAATAGAATCCAGTGATTGGATTCTATTTCGAAGGGAATAAATGTGGTTAGAAAAGCCAAAGACATAAAAAAATGACAATATATAATTACCATGTAGAAAAATTATTCAATTAGACTGATTTTAATGCTTAGTACTTTTATTTATCAACACCAAATGACAAATTTATGCGAACATTTTATTTCTATTGTGCTATTGAAAAATAAGTTATGGCATTTGTATTTTTTTTAAATTAACTTCTTACTCTACAAATTCAAGTGTCAAGTGTCAAAAATACAATTTTTATGGGATTTAAAAGATATATAATAATATTATAATACCTAGTACAGTATAATATAGTTATATATACATTAAGTCATATTGAATATTATAAGAAATAAGCCAAGTATGCAATAAAACGTAAGATAAATGTATATCTCACCTTCTCTTAACGTTTTGCACACTTCGTCTTTTTATAATCATCTTAGTTTATATTATTTTCTAATATTCTCTCTTTTTTGACACCCTCCCTGTTCTTTATTTTGCCCTCTTCAATCACGATGTAATAGCCACTTCGGTGTCCTTCCAAGACTTTGAAGCGTTAGCGACTGCAGCAGCCCCTGTGCAAATAAAAGAAAAATTAACATTTCAGATGAAATCTTGGCAAAAAACATTAAGACTAATATATGCCACTTGATGGCAAGCTTATATTTAAAATAAATTGTTATAATTTTCTTGGTGTCCTATTAAAAAAAAAATCACAGTTTAAATGTGAACATTTTTTTGTTTAACTGACTTTTGCATTTGAAAGGTTCCCTTGTTCATTTAAAAATTTTAAGAACACCTCTTTATTTGAATGATCGATTCTACAAATAATACCAAAGACCGAGAGAAGCAGAAATATATGTTGTGACTAATGCAGATTAATAACATATTATTATAAGTTTAACGTTATATTTTTTGCCAATATTATTACACAATTCAAGTAAAGAAAATGGCTATGGGTTAAGATGCATTAGGATTTACGGTTAGAAACAGGTTTATTAGGTTGAACATTGATGATGTATAAAAGCTTTTGTACGTACGTACAGCATAATTTCAAAAAAATATAACAAATAGGGCTTACAAGTTACAAATTTGTAAATTTTCCTCAAAAAGTACCTTTATTAGTTTTTACCTTATATTAATTTACTGAAATCCCTAAATATACTTTACAAGTTTGTTGATGTTTTCTGGCAAATGTTTTTATTACTCGATGTATCAAACCTTACCTATTAAAAGTTTCATCACCTCCACTTGTTCATCAGAGATGTCGAACCAAATATAACACTTCGTTTAACACACTGCATGAGTATGTACTTATTTTCAATTTTTACTTCCCTCGCATACCGAAGCAGGGAAGTATTGTATTTATAATGTTTAACCAACAATCTTCTTTTAAGTGAATAAGTTCGCTCCATGATAAACAACTAAAAACTACATAGGTTCACAGGTGATCTCCCATAGAATTTTAACAGAGCCAAATAAGGTGGGTGCTAGTATATTTATTATAACCTACAAATAAGCCGCACCAAATTTATTTAGAATAAAATATCGATCTAAATACTTAGATATTAATAAATCAATTAAATAGACTTACCTGTTTTTGGTACTTTCTTTTGTAGCCGTTAAAAGTGACTAGAGCCAGTGTGCGGAAGAAATAAAAATGCAAAGAATTTATACAAATTCTTTGTAAAAATGATGCAATAGGTTTGTTCATTTGTGTTGATTTAAAGCAGCTTCAAGCAGTTAAATAAAGATAGTGCTATCACAAGTAACGTGAGTGTGAGAGAGATATCGTGCTTCAAAGTTGCTATAAATCAACACAAATGAACAAACTGATTGCCTGCCAAATTGAATTTCCCAGTTTGACAGCAACTGAGTAACATTAGAATACATAAGCTCTGCTTAAATATTGCGGTGAAAATGGCTGTAATATAACCGAAACTCATGAAAAAAATAGTTGAAACGAATATAAGATTTCTGAAATCATCAGAAAAATCAAATTGACAAAATTTAAATGGACCATGAAATATGAAAATATTTTGTTATAAAAAGAAATTTTGTTAGTAAAACTTTTTAAGGATTGTAATTTCATTTTTAGTTTTTAATTTCCTTTTTTAATCATATCCTCATCTGCTCAAAAAAAACATCACTCCTAGAGGTTATTTCACAAATGTGTTTAGGTTTGTCTTGACTAGACTCTAGCAGGATGTCCTCAAAACGTTTTATTCAGAACGTTTTAGGGACGATAGCAAACGGACGTCCTTGGGACGTACCATGTAAACCCGGGACGTTCAGACCAAACGAGGACCTAAGTGCAAAGAATTTATATAAATAGAAGCCGAGATAAAGTGTAAAAGTTATACGATACTGTTGCCATCATGTCCAACATACCTTTTTCTCACCATTTCGTTCTAAGATACAATATTGCCTATAACGCTATCTCTGTTGCAAGTACTCCAAGACCGTGGTATGAGTGTAGCAAAGACATATGTGGAATTTAGTCATTTAAGAACTGTGTCTGTTTTAACTACTCTAACCTCAAAATTATTTTCGTGTTTTGTAAATTTAAACAATTATTCTCGTTGAATCGTAAAAATAGTGAAAAAATGTGTTGTTTGTGGTGTAGTTGAGGATAAGAATAGCCTGTTGTCTTACATTTATTTGTCATGTTAAAAACAGTAGTACTGCAACAAAGATGGGGCTATAGCAATTTTCATCGTAAAGAAAGAGATAATTATAAAATGTAATGTCTGAACTTGAGTACGAGATGTTGACAACACACTTATAAATGTGTATCTGCTTCTATTTATATAAATTCTTTGCCTAAGTGAACGTCCTGGGGACGTTTGGTGTTATCAGGGTATCATGTCAGAAAACGATTAAATTAGCAGGCAGATTAGTTAACCACGTGTTTAATCAAAACCGAAAGTAACGGCCCCATAAATGTGAATCTAACTCAACGAATTCTATTAACAAAAAAATGGTGGTATGACGTCATACCGGTTACTTATCGTTATAGGCTAGAAGTTGAAAATGACACCGTTAAAGTTAGACTTGTAATTGGCACTTGGAGAAAAATGAGATGGGTTGACATTTCATAAATACACCATAAAAATAACAACAAATCCCAGTGTAACTTCAGTTTCCAATGAGTAATTCTCAAGAAACTTTTGAAATTAGTTGCTCTGTGAGATAAAAAGGAAGTACTGTGAAAATGGCGAATTCGTTGATAGAGTCTCTGCCAGATGAAGTGTTGGAGTTCATTTTATCACTACTTCCACCTTACAGAGATTTGCATGATTGTATGCAGGTATCAAAGAGATGGAGGAGATGTGTTTTAAGTATGTTAAATGTGTTTGATCACGTTACTAATTTTAGAACGCTTTGTTCATTTCATATGCTCAAACTGAATATTCTTCTTTTTTTAGATGTCGTTAGAACAAAACAAAGGAACTTGTATAAAGCAATAAATGATTTCGATGTAAAATGGGAGAGAATTACACCGGCTGATATGGCACCTACAATAACAAAGCGTTACTCTCACACAGCTGTAGTTCACGAAAATTCTATGTTTGTCTTTGGAGGTTGTACCTGTGCTATGACTACATTTAATGATTTATGGAGATTAGATTTGTCTAAAAGACAATGGATCCGACCTCTAGCTATGGGAACATATCCGTCTCCCAAAGCATGTAGTTCCCTAATTAAGCATAAAGATTCATTAGGTATGACTTGACGCTTTTTAAAATAGATTTTTATCAAAGTTTTAATGCCGGTCGAATCTGAAATACAGATAAGTATTTCATTTTTATGTAATGTTCAATATGTTGAGACATTATTATTAGTGGATGATTCCATCGTGTCATGACCTATTAATGTTTTAATGCTGCATATCATTTTAAATAACTTATTTTTGCTTGATTAGCATATTAATACCATAAGTACAATCGTTATAAAATTATTAATAACCCTCAAGAGCGCTAGCGTTAAATTAATTTTGCTTTAAATTTTCTCTGATATATTTACAAGTTGTAGGTATTTGGCACAATAATAATTTTAGCTACTGATTGATAGATGTCAATAATAATTTTTATCTATCCACTCACAGATAAATTTTATGATCATTGAGAATTTAAATTGCAATGATATATTTTACATACTGTCATTTATGCATATCAACATTTGTTTTACTTATATAGGTTCTCCATGCTCAAGCATTTTAATCATTCCAGTGCCATATTTCTAATTTACATTCTATGCTGTTTTTCTGTACAGTGTTTTAAATTTTGCTTAAATAGTCTATTTGTGGATCGAATACTATACTTGGCACGTGTTTTGTTCACCAAGTTGTCATCATTAAGAGCCAATTAAAACCGATAAAATGATGTGTATATTGACAAGGATAAATTGAATATCGTATACACACATTTTCTATTTTATCAAACTATGATTTCTTATAAAATAATACGTAGTTTCTAAAATAAAATTTTGTTTCTAGTTTTATTTGGAGGGTGGGCCTATCCACCCTCATATCCGTTGTATCAAAGCTGGCATCTGTTCAACGAGCTGCATGTTTACGATATAATCGCCAACAGATGGACTTGTATAAGTACAGTAAATACGCCACCACCCGTGGCGGGTCACTCTGTATCTATATTGGGTGAATGGATGATTATATTCGGGGGCCTGCAGAAACCCAGCACCGCAGTACATTGTGAAAAATCCAACGATATTTGGAAGTTAAATCTGGAAACGTGGACATGGCTCAAGCAGGAAGTTGAAAGTATGTTTTTTTAATCTAAGATACTAATGAGCAAATATTAGTAGCATAATTATAAAAAATGTTAATGCTGAAGTCAAATATTAATTAAATATTTTTCGTAGGTGGCCCTAAGCCGAACGGAAGATTTGGACAAACGCAAGTGGTGTTAGATGATGAAAATTTACTAATCTTAGGTGGTTCTGGGGGCCCTACTTTTCATTACTGTGATGCATGGGTGTTAAATATGTCGGGAAATCTTTGGAAATGGAAGAAAGTGGAAATAGTTGGGAAATCAAATGAACCAACAAATATATGGAGTAATCCAGGTTGTAAGGTATAATTTTTTTGTCCAAGGCTTGCTTAAATGCAGATATAGTATCAAATCAAATAAGATATGATTTAAGTAATTATATGCTGCCTCCATAGTTTCAATCCGATTTCAAAAACGTGGTTATAATGCATCACTAATTCGGCTAGCGATAAAGGAAAGTAACTGATATTACTGACTTTAATAGATTACACGTAGTTTGAGTCATATTTTTGAAATATTGTCGTCTTATAATGGATGGCTTTTTTGGCACGTCATCGCCTTAGGCTCTATCACATATTTTTAATATATTATGGATGTCAGCGATTCATAAAATTAACTTCTGCCAGGTACATCACGTGTTGCCAAAGTGGCGAAAGAATGGTGTTGTAGCACATGTTTGTTACAAGAATTTTTTTTTAATCGAAAATATTTATTTAAACATTTTGAGAAACTCCTGTCACCTAATAGGGCAGAAAGAAAGATATTTCCAAATTTCAAAGAAAAAGTATGTGGGTCTACATACCATTAGAGTACCACATGGAACAATTTTGGGGCCGTGATGTTTTATTAATATATGAGGTGTTTGTTACACTGCCCTATACGTTTTATTTCTTACTTCAAAGACAAAAAAAGTCAAAGAAAGAAAGATTATATCTTGGAGGAATACTTCTATTTGTTTCATTAACTTTATTTTCGAAGGTAAAAAAATTGAACTCACCTCTTTAATAGAGAGTAACTTCTTAGGAAAGGCTTATTTCAAAAAAATAGGAAATATATATAGGAAAACCTCATAACTTTTAGTAAATAATATGTGGGTAAAGGTGTACTCATTTAGTACAAAAAAAAAATGTGTACTAGGTAATATCATATTTAAAAAAAATAACCATTTTATGCTGTTTGTTTATATTTTAAATATGTTTCCAGATGGGAGACAAAATTGTAGTACTTAATAGAATAAGGCAATCTGAGAACTGCTCCATAGCTTATTATCCAAAAACCACGTGGTGCGTAAACAATAGGAGTATGCCGGATGATGGTAGGTTAGCTAGAATCGATTTGGCTGCAAGGCAACCAGATAAAGATGACAACGTTAATGGTAAGAGAGGCACTTTGAGAAATCACAAACGCGAAGCGGATGACGAAGATGATCTCTTTGTGCCAGGAAACTCGGGCTCTAGTGGCAATCAAATTGCTAATAGGGATATTAAGGTAAGCATGTACAATATTGTTGAGAGACACCAGCGGTTTATTATCAATATCTCTTTTAGATCCATGGGCTGCCTGCTTCGTCGGGATTAAACATGGCGGCTTTCAACGGTCCAGATAATAGGCGAATCCAAGTGGCCGAGATGATGAGAGAAAAGAGGTTAGCTAGCCTTTTAAAGGTGAAGGAAAACCTAACGAAGGGAGCGTACAAAAGAGAGAAGAAGACTCATTATTTAGGTGTATATGTTCTGGATATATCTCAAGTGTTGAGCGGAAACCCCATAGCTACGTGGATGCCCCCGAAAAATTTGAGGAACGGTCCTGAAGAAACGATTCTTTACACATTGGTCGAGGGTAAATCTGAATTAATAATGTTCGGAGGTATACAGAAAGACGCAAACTCGTTAGGCTTTTCCATGAACCTAAGTAGCCAAATATCAAATTCATTACATTTTATAACGGCCCCCAGTTATGTGATTTAAAATTATATGTCCGCATTTAAAATAATTAAAGAAAAAATGTTTTTTTTACCAATACCAATACGACTTATAAATTTTAAGTTAATTTAATAATACATGCAATTTAAACCTTAAATCTTAATGCACACTGCCTTTTCTTGTCTATGCTTGATGATTCACTGTGTCAACAATTCGTGTGCTTTTGTGGTATTTTTTGTAATGGGTATTTTTGAATAGGCATAAAAATGATGGTGACAATAGAAGGAATTCACAATTGCTGCAAGATGGCCGCCAGTTACCATCTCTGAGGTTAGTCTATTAAGGTTATGTTTTTTAAATTTAAGGTTAGAATTTATAGAGAATAACAACTCTGTGGTTTTGCCGCCAGTCACAGTGAAACTTCATCTTTAATGCATATATTCATTAAGGTGACATTTTTGAGGTTGAAAAAGAAGTATTCAAGAACTTTTAAATACTATGATTTATGGACTAGTCTTGGGCTTCTGCTTCACATTGTTTTGAATATTTTAATTTCCACCAATTTACCATCGTCTTCTCTGAAATGTCACTTCACTTTTAAAAAATAAGACAAGAATGTAGGAATGTGAAGCATTTAAGACAATCAACATGGAAGAGAACCCAAAAACCAGATTACAAATCATTGGTTCTACGAAGGCCAGAGCCAAAAAAAACTTCGGTTACCGTTGTTCATGTACAAAATAGATTAAAATATATACGTAATAGAACATTTTTATTATTATTAAAATTGGTTCAATTTTTTCAAGTTTTGAAATCGACGAAAATAAAATGAATTTACAAATGAAAATACCAAATTGAAATTTTTGCTATTTAATGAGAATATATAGTTTTTGAAAAACCGTGTCTGACTGTCCAATTTTGTTCATAAACACCTGTCAGACCACTTTTTATACCTCATTTTCTTCGCGAAGAATACATCTCATGATACCATTTCTTGGTTGCTTTTTTAATGAAGCCTCAGACCTCTTCTATGTATTGAGATTGGTCTGATAAGGAAAAAACGTATTTTACTATGTCTGACTTCATTCTAATTTAGCAGCATTCACCCATAAGACAAGATGGAGATCTGACCACTGACACCACATAACAACTTCTTTTAATAATATTTAAAACAAAGTTAGAAACCACCGTTATGGATTAAAATTGGTCTGTCATCGAAAAACTGCTTTTTAATACATTTTCTAAGCACCACGCCATGCCCACTTTTCTACAAATGAACACTGCTCAAATGAAATGAGGTCTGACATAGTAAAAAATGTTCTTTTATTGTCAGACCAATCTCAGCAGGTAGAGCAGGTCTTAAGCTTCATTAAAAAAGCAGACAAAAAATGGTGTTGTGAGATGTATTTTTCGTGAAAAAATTAAGGTATAAAAAGAGGTCTGACAAATGTTAATTAACAAAAAATAAAAACATAATTGTCTATATATAATTTAAAACTATTTATTTCAATAGCCGATAACACAGGAAAGTTCAAGAAGCAAATGAAAACTGCGAATTTCATATTACTTTTGAAGAATAAGGTTATGTAATACTTGTATTATTATTATCATTATTATTATTATACACAATTATCCTCGTTAAAATTAATTTGTTTTATATAATAAAACACATTGATAATGGTATACACTCATTCGATTTGACTTGATTGTGTGATACTGCCAAGAAAAATTGATTTGGAAAAAATAAAAACATAATTGTCTATATATAATTTAAAACTATTTATTTCAATAGCCGATAACACAGGAAAGTTCAAGAAGCAAATGAAAACTGCGAATTTCATATTACTTTTGAAGAATAAGGTTATGTAATACTTGTATTATTATTATTATTATCATTATTATTATTATACACAATTATCCTCGTTAAAATTAATTTGTTTTATGTAATAAAACACATTGATAATGGTATACACTCATTCGATTTGACTTGATTGTGTGATACTGCCAAGAAAAATTGATTTGGAAAAAAGTACAACTAATTTTCTATTTTCACTGTTTACGGCCTACACAGATTGTGTTATCTGTCAACATTAAAAGTAAAATTGTTCTAGTTGCTAATTATTGTTTTAGCATTCTCAAATTGTTTTTGCTCGAAATATAATACAGCAGTTATTTATACTGTTTTGCAGTGTAAACACATTGTTGACATTCTGAATACAAGCACAGAAATTCTGAGCATTTCCTGTGGTATATACCCATCTCCAATATATAAATTACGTTATTTGAAAAACGTGCCATGTACCTCTTTAAATAAATGTGAAAGTATTAAATATTGTGAGTTTCGAATTGGGTAAGTTATACATTGGAACTTGGTCTATACAACCGCCTGTTCAGCTCAGTGCCAAAAGTAAGTTTTAAAATAATTAGGTCATCACGTCTAAATTTTTTAAATGCATACAAATATTTTTGCTCTATTTGTGCCACATTTTTTGTGTCTAGTCATTTATAGTTTACATTTGCAATGATGTTATTAAAAATGTTCAGCAGTAGCAATATTATTTCATAGGTATGAATTAAACATTTTTATGTTTTTATAAAAATAAATTTTTCTTGCAATATGGTGTTTTCTTTCGTAAAATTTTTGTGCAGATGTAAACCTTTAAATGTAAGTATATGGATTACCACGATGTAATTGGTTTTATCAGATTTCACAAATTTTAGATATTGCCACAGGGCAAAATAAGCCAATATATTTCACCAAAATTAGATACTTGGCGCCTGAAGTGGGGCAAGCCTGGGGAACGTAACTTAGTGCTTTGATCTCGGTATCGGTCTCATACCCAAAACTCTCGGGTCTCGGTCCAATTAACATGGAATATCTAAAATTCATTGACCTGCGCATACACGTATCGCCAGTGCCGCGCTATCTAACTGTCAAATTGAAGATAAAATAAATAATCTAACTCCAATGCAATTGGGTGCAGTCAATGTACATGTAGTCTTTTTAACGGATGAAAAATATTTAAAAAAATATGCAGAGGCAGATTTAACGAGACTCTCGGGGCAGTCTTGATCTCGGTGACAAGGGCGAGACCGAGAGTGTCTCGGCATCGTTAGGAGCACTATAAAGTTATTAGAGTCGCGTAACTTTTGGAATAATTTAGAAATTTGGCGATATATGTGTCAGATCCCTTTAACTTTTGACCCTTTAATTGCAGCATCAGGACATGCCATTCTAATCTGCTTCCTGCACAGTGCTGCATGAATGTTTATATGTATCACTGCTCTTTAGAAAATGGTCCGTTTTTTATTTTATGGTATATTTTGCACACTGATTTTAAACATGTTTATATCATTTACTCTATGTCAGACACGATTTAATTGTCGATTTGGTCTTCTGGGAGATCTCCAAATTCTTCTTCATCACTATTTATTAACAAATCATAAATTCTTGGTCACGTAACCCTTTACTGGACATTAACAGTCGTGATTACTGCCATCTGAAGTTTGATACCCTATGAACATAATACAATGTTATCTTTCGTTTCTCATGTTTAACCGTGTCTCCAACCTCGCTGAAATATCTGGTTTACGCACTGCAGTCACGACTCGTATCCGTTTCTCTCAATGAAAGGGATAACAATTTGCTCTTCTGCTCATATGTAACGTGCTCTTCACAAATTTATATTAAGTATTTTTAAGCCAATAAAATTTCTTAACAGCAGTTTTGTAATGAAGCATCCTAAAGTCATACCTCATTACTAAGAAGTTTCAGTGTAGTGCCGTGTGCACATTTGCCACACGACGGCGATTCATACTCGATATACTAAATTTGCACACCGCCCGACTCCGACCGTCTCAAAAAGGAGGGATAGTTTCGTGTATAAAAGCCCAGCCGCGGATCGAGAAGAGCACTGGGTACATCTCTCCGTAAACTGCCGATGGCGCGCTGAGCCGAAGACACTTTGCTGATTTATGCACCAAGTGACGTGACTCTCCGGAGCGAATATATCTTGACCTAGAAAAGTTCTACGGCGCGTTGAACCGAAGAACGGACCTTGTGCCAAATGTTATTTAGTCCAGCGATGTCCCGTCGTCCCGACGAAACCGACACGGAGCAAATATAAATTAACAGAGGAGTGACCCGGCGAGTTGAGCCGATAGCTTGCTCGGGTTGACGGTTATTAGCCCGCCGCCGTTTCCGCCGCCAAAACCCCTACTCGTCGCATCACTGCATTACACTCTCGTCGTCTCTCTCATTCATACGATTTAAATGTCACCTGATTACCAATAACCGTAAAAGATACGGACCTGAAAACCGATAACCTGTAACTATTGTATATTATGTAAACCTGCATATTTTACCTGTTGAAGATAATAAAATTGTTAATTTTGATTGGGTTGTCTTATTAAACTAATCTGGATCCTGAACTAATCTCCGACTCCAGCTACCCAGAGCAAAACATCGTTACAGTTTATTATAAATAAAATATATTTAACCTTCTAAATCTGGGTATATACAATTATACAACACTTTTTAGGACATGTCACTTGTAACAGAGGCTATAAAAGTAACCAACTAAATCTACCCACACACGGTATGAGCCATATAAATTTTGAGTAAATTAGTGTACTATAGAAAAACATATAATTTTGCCAAGACGCTCTCAACAATATGTAAGTTTAAAGTTACACTGAAATCTTATTGTTTTATCATAAACAATCAAATCGTCTGCAACATATACAATTTTGAAAAGTTCAAATGGTATAAATTCTAGATCTTGGATATACGCTATTTCTATAAAAAAAATCTTAAAGCATGTCAATTTTACTTTCTCACTGGGTACATTTAATAACATTGACATTTTGTGAGCATGTGCTAGATCAAATAAGTCGGTAGGAAAAGCATCATATCTACCAGACCGGCAGTTCTTGGAACCAGATTAAGTGAGTGTACAGCTAGAAGAAGACCCAAAGAAGTTTATTTGAAGTCGTATAGGTCAAAAAAGTCCCAGAACTCCAAAGAAGTAATAAAATAATGCAACTACCCTTGCTTGAGAACATTGAAATTGAAATGACGATCAGTGGTGTCAGTATTGTTCACGGATGAAAGTCGTTTCTGCTTAAATTCGATTGATGGTAAGGAAAGAGTGTATCGTGTGTATTACCCCACATATTGGAGGAAATTTGCTCCTCATTCAAGACCATGTTCGCCTGCACACCACTAGTGTACTTGACTCTTTAAACCAAGTGGTAATACCAACAATGATTTGTCCTGCATGTTCTCCAGACTTGAATGCAATTGAACATGTATGGGACATGCTAGACGGACGACTTAGTCAAAAGTCTATGCTGTCCAAAACACGGAAGCAAAAGCTCCTCTAAGTGAAATATGAAAGAATTTGCATTATCATGAGTATGGAAGGAAAGACTGCAGACATAATGGTTTATGAGGGGGGGGGGGACACGTTATTGAAAAAAATAATCCTTGTAATTTTGCCTGATCACGAAATATTTGAAACAAATCAAACTATACTATTGGATTTGAAAGTAGACTAACGCTGAGGGTAGTAATACCGTAGAACGCTCCCAAAGAAAATGCAAAAAGAATCTATTAAAACTCCTTTAAACTCGATAAAATGTAAGTCATCGGTAGTCAAAAAATACTGCGTAAAGTTACGTGTCATATTAGAAGAACAAAATACATACCAAATTAATAATTGAAAATTGCTGGTAAGTGTTTGCTAATAGTACCAAAAATAAAGTAAACAAGGTCAGTGCCTTAGTTTGGCAGTTGTTGGAAGCTGACCGATTTATATCAAACAAGGCTGAATGCTAAATGTTGTTTAGTGTCAAGTGTGTTTATAAAGCAATGCATACAATTAGCTGTGTTGTGACCTAAGAGTAATAAAAATTCCAATTAGAAATGTTCTTGGAAAGTGGAGTGTGGCATTCCTACAGAATAGAGAGGGAAGCTGCCAACATATACACACGGATGAAAAAGATAAGCTCTATTAGTGGTATTAGTTTATTAACTCTTATTAATTATTAAACCTAATTGAGTATCTTAAAATTAAAAAATGTATTAAACAAAAGGCAGGTCCCAAAACAGGAAGGCCTCGATTGGCAGCTGTCACAATGGTCCATATATTGGGCTTATGAATACAAAGATATTTCTCAGGTCAAAGTAGTTGGGGTCTGCTTGATATAAAATGCGTCCCAAATGTTCTCCTAGATCTCTTGCTTATTTTCGGCAGATTTTTACTTTTTATTTTGCTTTATCTCGGCAGATTGGTATACAGGGTATCTCAAAGTTTCTCTCGGAGCTCTCCCTTGCACTTCCACTGTAAATGGCTAATTACCTGTGGAACGATTAATAATAGCGAGCTAATGTATGTCTTGGTAAACAAAAACAAAATGCACGCATTGAAACAGGATGTTGAAACGAAAACAAATTTTTGGGAAATTTTAAACCATATCTGCACACAAGCGAGCAGGAGGAGACACTGCTAGATTCAGAAGCAGAAGACTTACAAGAAGAATACTCATGATGACAGATGAAAACTTAAAAGAAGCATATTGTCTGAATGTTATTTGTGGCATTATCTTAATTTTTTTCTAATTCTTTGGGACTTCCTGCCACATGTATTTATTGAATCTAACAAACATTCTTAGAGCTGTGTTATCATACACAGCAAAAAAAGATTTTTCAAAAAAGCCTTGAAAAAGGAAACAGATCAGATTTCCGAAACGTCAGCGAAATATTTAATTTCAATTTTTTATACTCATTTGTCAAAAAAGCAACCTCTAACTGATCCTTTGACGTAAAAGTCACAGGCGTAGAGGTTATTTCCAAGTAACATACTGGCTAGTTGTGATATTTTGTAGATTCCCCGAGCACCGGTTAAAAAGAAGAAAAAATACATGGGGCAGGAAGTCCCAAAGAATTAGAAAAAAAATTAAGGTGCCGTTCATAAAATACGTTCACAAATAAAGGGGAGGGAGGGGTATTGTTTAGCGTGATGAGATATGACAGGGGGGGGGGGGACTAAGGAAATGTGACATTCGCAGTTCATCAATTTTATTTTAATTTTCTTCTTAACTCTAAAGAATCCTTGGAGTTTTGATTGATAAGAAGAAAATTTATCTTTTAAATTCATACTTTCGAAATACAAGATATTTTAAATTATTAATCTGTATGCTATTTTTAATCACAAGAAATCGTTTATAGGGGGGTGGGCTAGCTTGTGTGACGTAATATTTGCTGGTGTGTGTATATCCAAGTTACAGAATTAATTTTCCACACTATCTCTTGGTTTTAAAAAATTGCAGCTGCAATAATAACGGCAATTCTACCTTTGTTGTAAGATTGAATTACATTTTTTCGCACAATTTTTTTGTTAAACATTCACAGCTGAAATGTAGCTCTTCTCACAATTAAGTACCATCAAAAGGTTAATAACACATTTAAAAAAGCAAATAGGAAATGTCTCACACATCAGTCTTCATCATCACTTTTTCGTAGACTTCCAAAAACTTCCGAAGGAATGCTTTGCTTTTCAACCGGTACCTCCTCCTCAACCTCGTCATCGTCTTCATCATCAATATCGATTTCATCCGGATTAACAACCTTATCTTTGTTATTACCTTGGGTTTCCCCTCTTACAAACATTATATTACCAGGTTTAGAGGCAGACGCAGAAGTACCTGCCATTTCTGCAGCTTTCGCTTCCAATAATCGCATGCCATCTTTAACACCCGGTGCCAAGTCCGCGATAGTACCTGCTATGGAGCTAGCCGAATTTAACATCTGGGCAGACATCATATTAACTTGCGTATTGTACATGGCTTGGACACTTCGTTTAATCCTCAACATCTCACGCATTGTATCCTCATTGCCATGTCTTACTTCGAACTCCTTCCAAATCTGCCAAAATTCATTGGTGACTCGCGGATCACAAATCTGACTGCAATGGGCATAAATAGCCCTAGCTCTGTCGATTTCTCCTAGCTTGGTTTCCATGTCAGCAAAGCGTATGCACATATCCCTTGTTTTATCTTCTGGTAAAACCTCGATCGCCCTTTCGTATATCTGTCGAGTTTTAGGTATGCCATAAATTTCTGCCGCCCTTTTAATGTATATATTGAACACCTCGAACATTTCTTGCTCAGGTACCGCTTTGGTGGCTCTCTCGTAAACAGCCATGGCATGCCTCGCCATGCCGTATTCCTCCTCCAACTTTGCATATAGTAGGTACAAAGTCTTCGCAAATTGTGGCGGGCAGTTTTCAAGACATTGTTCGAATAAATCTCTGGCTCTTTCTAATTTACTCCCACCATAACGCTTCAAAAACTTTGTTAGGTAAGTATTCCATATATCGTAAACATTTGGCCATTTGAATAAAGAAATGCCTTTTTCGTAAGCCCGGAAAGCTTCTTCAAAATAATTATTTTCTTCAAGAAAGACTCCGTAGTTTATAATGATTTGGGGCGTGGCTATTTTTAGGTCGATTATTCTGTCATATACAGCTTTACATGACTTAAAAGTGCCGAAACTTTCTTCCAAGTCGGCATACATCGACCAAACTTTAAGGGACTTGTATAACCTGGCTTGAACAGTCTCGGTATCGTCATGATAAGCTATTTTCCGGGACGGTAAGACTGTAGCTTTGTGCATGAGTTTAAGTGCTTCATCGTAATTTTCGTTTCTTATTTCCATTTCCGCCCATTCGCACCACACGTTGGCTAGATCGTCCACTTTTACAAATGGGACGTGTGTAGCTTTCTCGAAGATTAACCTTGCATCGTCAATTTGTCCATTGCTCTCGTAAAATTTGGCAAATTCCACCCAGAGTGTGTGAAGCTTTCCAACAGCTAATTTTGGGTCGACAGTCTGAACAGCTTCCGTATAGGTGTTGATAATTTCATGCGGTTTACCTGAAATGCCAATACATTAATGTAGAATGTGAAAACAATGAATATGTTAGATATAACGATGATATAGAGCTCATAGACTAGTTGAAATTTATACTTGAATTGAATTTTATTAACAAACATGATAAATGTGTAAATGAGGATAAGTATTTCAGAAGCACAGTCAATAAATAAATTGTAAAAATTAATTATGTACAAGAAATAAATGGATGCTTTCAGTATAAAAGGTTTTAATTTCAAAAGAAGTTTGAATATCGATCTCCCCCTCTCTCCAACATGTGGTAACAGGTAAATTCTAATATAAAATGACGAGAAAGTTCCAAAAATCATGTGTTTGCACAATCTAATTTAACCTCTGGGCCTGATGGTATCCCCGCATTCGTGTCATGTGACTATGCTGCTATTTTTCCTACCCCTTCTTACTACATTATTTAACTTATCACTAAAGTTTTCCATTGCAGTGGAAATTATCAAAAAAATTCCAGTTTTTAAGACAGGCGACAGATCCGAAATTTCTAACTACCGTTCAATAGTAATAACAAAGAATTTTGCTAAAGAATTTCAAATTTGCATACACCATTTTATTTTTTTAAATATACAGTATCAGATGTCAGTAGCTCAACATGGAAATAGATCAAGATCCCAGAGCCTCCAGACTTTCGTCATTTTAGCAAAGCTAATATTTTGCCAATAAATAGTATGATATGTAGTTAAGAATGTATGTATATTTGCTAGCTTGAAAGTTCTTTTACAGATAACAGCTACAAAAGGTACAAAAAAACCTTACTAACCTACGTTAAAGTATGAGAGTTGGTTTTCATATATGTTTGACAGCGTACTGTTAAAAACCAACATTCATTATTGCCAGACACTTTCCGTGGGCCCAAACTTCCACCAGACGCTTTAAAGCTCGAAAAAGACCCAACCTAACCTAACATAAACTTTTTGTTTTGTTTCGTTTTTTCCATAGTTGGTAGTAGATATGATTCCATAGTTACGTTAGGTTAGGTTGGCTTTATTTTAGCTTTAAAGCGTATGGTGGAAGTTAGGGAAGATTTGTCTGACAAAATATTCCAATTTTTCAGTCCGACGCGTGGAAATCGTCGGTTTCCTGACGACCAAAAATTTATTAATAACATTTTTTTTAATGAAGTATAGAATGTAATAAATAAGTTGGCCAACAGTAAAACATTGCCTTTTATATGAAAAAAAAAAAAAAAAAAAAAAATTGTACGTAGTTATCTAGGAATGCTTGGAGTGTTTGCATTTGTAAATGTATGTATATCCCAGTTTTAAATGATTTGATTTGATTTTTTCAAGATTGCTGAATAGAAATATGTAGAATCCAATTTTCGAAATGTCCGACGATTTTCCAGTTTGACACTTGAAAATCATCGGCTTCATGAAGACTAAATATTTGTTGATAAAGTACGTTTTTTAATCAATTTTAAGCTAGGGATCCGCCGTAGCCGATCGTGCTAAGCGACGACTACTTTTAAGTGGATTTCCGACTTCGAATCCCGCACAGAACTGCTTTTTTATTTATTTTCTTTCACTTTTTGGCAGATATTTTTGATTCTATAATTGCTCTCTCGCTTATTTCTATGCGAATAACGTGTTAATTTTCTCGCATAATTTTTTATATCGAAATTCAACAAAGTTATTTTGAAACTGAATGAAGCTCCGATAAACCCTCTTTAATTAAGCAAATTCGAAAAAAAGAAAATATTTACGCATGTGATATGTAAGTAATATTTACTAGCTGCTACGCCACCGATAAGAATAGAAAATAAACTAGAAAGATTATTTCCAGATGTAGCTCGTCGGAGAAGGCAAAACTTCAAAAATATCAATTTTTCAAATGTTAAAAGCTAAATAAACACGTCGAGTGAAGGATCGTATGATGTCTCTACGGAAAAAGAAAGACTGACATTTTTATGTGTGCAATTATTTTAAAAAAATTTTAATTTACATTTTGTAACAATAAAAATTAACTAATATTATTTAGCCTTTTTTGTTTAAAATGGTCCAAAAAACTTTAAGAAAAAACATGTTCAAGAGAAAAAAAATTAATTTTTGGAATTAATTTAATAAAAATAGTTTAAACAATTTATGACCATGTACGGCAACATGCAGATTTTTTTATAAGGGGACTATTTGAATTAAGATTATGAAAAAAAATGGAACCAGAATATTTTTCCTAGCGGGGCCGCCGAAACTACCCGAGCTATAAATAAATGTTGTGAAAAATTGTTATTTTTTTGTCTGACTGTAGATTCGCCGTGGCATATTTGTCGACCATTTGTACCACACGAGGTTCTGGTCTTAAATACATATATTTTTTTTATCCGACAGTTATTAATACATTTTTTGTCGTCAGAAAAACGCGCATTTCATCAAGTTTTCTTGCGACATTTTATAAAAATACAGTATCTATAAATTTTTTATACAACGTGAAATGCACATGTTTCGGAAAAATTTTCATAGAGGAAAAGAGTGGTAGACTAGGCGCAATTAAACCATACAGAGGATATGTATAAATACAATGGGCCTTTTCAGCATATTTTTTTTATTGCGGAATCATAAATTTTATGAAAAATTAAAATACCCGTATTTTCTCAATTTCTATTTTGATGCAGATTAGAGCCAGAAAAAAATAATTAAAATCACCTATTTACAAGTCCAATTTAAACGATTATCCGTAACGCGCCATTAATACGTCAGCAATCCCAAGCCAATAGTGTAAAAGGCGACTCGGCCACGTTGTACAAAATCAGCATTCAATTGACGTTTGTAGTGATGGGCGATATCGCGATTTTCCAATCACTCCTTAACGGCGACTTATATTTTTCACTTCCGGTGGTTTTAAACTAACGCCATCACAATCTGCAATTCTGCAAGCTGATATGTTTACCGTTTCTCCGTAATTTGTTTGTGTGAATGTATGGCTGCATTAAGCAGCACTGGACAAGTATGAATTGAAAGTAAAACGATGTAAATTACACTTTATATTAATATTTTATATAATCACGGTGATTAAATCACGGTGATTTAATCACCGGCAGTGACATATCGCTCATGACTAGACGTTTGACAGCTTGTTGATGTTAACATTTTGGTTTTGAGGTTAGCGTAAATAGAAAGCCTCCGATTTCGATTAAAATGTCTAGCAAGCAGTGTTTTGTTCCATTCTGTGAAAATACGACCGAAAATGCCCCAGAAAAGACGACAGCTCAAATGAAAGTTTAAAGTTATCGGCTATCCGCACGCTCTTTGATCGCAGTGTTGTCGGTTTGCAAGTTCTTCTGTTGTGTCCTCGATGATGATTGGTGGGATTACGTGTGCAACCAAGGCGCGTGAAACTCGAGCGTTTGAAATACTCCGTGAAAGTTGTTGTATTTCGCTAATTTATTTCTCAGAGATTGCTGTTTTAAGACGCCTCATTTTTAGATAAAAAATTATTTTATTTTCTCCAAATGACACCCACCATATTTAAATATCAAAATTCGAATGTACTGTAAAGGCCCATTTATGTATGCGGGCACCTAGACTATTAACTGTCTTTTATACGTAGATGATTTAAATCCCTTTTGTATTGTTTCATATAACGAAAACTGCCTTTTACGTGTGATGATTTAAAACTCTTTTGTATTGTTTCATATAAAAATTTTTTGAAGTGCAAAATAACATGAGAGGCTGCTTATCGGTGAGTGCATACTTCCATGAGTGCGTAATTGCTTTACAACTCGAATTATGTGCTGTACAATACTTATAATAATAATAATAATAATAATAATACCTTTATTTTCATAGGACCCTATTAAGGGTATAGAAATATAGTCATAAAATTGTAAAACATTCTAAAATATAGTAAAACACGTAACTCAAGACGAAACATAGTGTAGTAAACAGAATACAGAACAATAAATAAGGACGAGAATTGCTAAGATTATTAAGTACGCTCCTGAAAACTAGTACAACTTAAATATTCTTTTATGGGATAGGTAAAAGCTGTGACTGATTAAAGTGGCTCAAACTGTGCTCTTACGTTTACTACTACTAACGATTATATTTATTAAAATGAAAAGACAACTTTGTATATTTTCACCATTGAGCAATATTATTCAGCAATACTATTCAACAAATATTATGTCAGTTCTGAGAGCATTTGAAACTTAAAGACCATTTTCATTTTTTATTCCCACATCAGCAATATGAGCCATCTGTAGGGTTTATTTTGTTTACAGTACATTTTTCTTTACAATGTGAAAAATTCAACTTGCACAGATCGTAGAAAGTGTGCTTTTATTATTTACAATAGTGATCGTAGGCAAAGCAACTTTACACTACTTTTGTTGAACTACGTCTTAAGCATGCTTCAATTATGTAGATATAGTATCCAGCTTATAAAATACACATACAAAATTTGGAAAGGACTCATTGCCATTTTTTAAAATATGTATATTTTATGGCGGACGGGACCTATCCTGTATTGGTTATCCAAGAACTATTCTCTAAATTATCTCTAGATAGTCTAGAAATTCGTAGACGATTATGAATTATATTCTCTTGCAACATGAAAATTTATTTCTAGCCTAATGTATTTTTGTTCTTTCTCATTGACTTAGGAACTCTATTATTCTCATTTTACACTGTAATTCGTATTTATACTTTGTTTTGTATATTACAAATATATTGATAAGTTCAGTTTAGTTTAATTCAGATATACCGATAATATTCATATTTTAGTTATTTTTTTATTGTTCACAGTCAAGTGTTTACATTATTTTGTATATCCTATTCTGTAAACGAATTTTATCTGTTAAATAGTAAAATAGTGTAGTATAGAATAAATAAATCTGCCTCACCTTCATAGAGCTGAACTCGTTTATGCCATTCCTGCACATTATGTGGGTTTTGCCTGAGAAGAACGGAATTCAGAAGCAGCAGCCTCCTTTCCATGAGATATTCAAAACGTGCAAGTCTTAACTCTAAATCAGTATCGTCGTCTTCTGTGGGGTTAGCTAAGTTTGAGATTTCTTCCATTCTCTTACTTAAGCTTAATTCCTCAAATTGTGCATAAGCATCAAAAACTTGAGTAAAATCACGAACTGTAGTGACCGTCTGAATAGCCTCTTCGTAAATATCTCTAGCCCTTTCAAACAAACCACTTCTCACATAATAATTCGCCAAGGAATTCCACAAGTGACCTAACTGATCCGTATAACGTCTCAATCCGCCTCTAATAATAGCGTCAACATTTAACGATCGAACTTCTTCAGGGTTTTTAGATATTAGTTCACATAATTCATTCCATAATTGATGTTTAGATTTGCCATGTTGCGAGATAAAGTTTTCATCATTAACAACCTTTGCCAGAACTAAGGCAGCTTCATCCAGTTTTCCCGTTTCGGTTAAATAATCGACATACTCTTCAGCATTTTCTGGAGACAGTTTCAAATAACGTCGAAAGACTCTTAGTGCAGTTTCTGGAATATCGTGCTTCCGCACAAACTTTAAGTATAGCGGCCATATCCTATAATGCTGAGTTACAGGTAGAGCCCTTAATGCTCTATCAAATACCTTTCTGGTTCTTGTTATTTTACATTGATCGGTTAGGAATGTGCAGTAATCCATCCAGATCCTGGGCATTTTATGCATAAATACCAAAGCACGTTCAAAAGCGTTATTTACTTCTTCATAGCCTGGATCATTAATGCAACGGCTTTTTATCTGTTTTCTTCTAATCCGCAAATAATTGTACCACAGTTTGTATGAACCAGGCAATTCTTTTAATGCTCGTTCATAAATTATATTGACACCAAATTTCGGAGCTGATTTCTTATGTTCAATATACCTTAGCCAGTGTTTGACCGAGTACGGATTTCTTAGAATTTCTTCCTCATATGGTAAATCATCATCCGACTGGAAAATAGAGAGGTTAATACAAACTGCGACTTTTGTTACGTATTAAATACTTACAAATACAATTTCCATTGCTTCACCTTTATTTTCGTTTTGAATAGGCATTTTCGTAATAAACACAAAATTAAGAAAATACGTGTTTATCTTGTAGTGTTTTGAATTTGAACTTAAACGTAAATACTGCTTTAGTGACGTTGAAATTATTAGGTTATTCTTCATCTTCTTCTTACTCAGGTGGGTGAAGTCCACAACTATAATAAACTATAAGTTCTTTGGCCTAGTAGTTCACAGAATAACATGGTTTATGGTTTGCACCAACCCATCAAAATAGACATTTTTAAATTATGATCTGACTATTATTTGTACACGAATTCACCAAAATAACCACCAAAACATAAATTACAGCAAAGTTCTACAACCGAATATAACAGGAACCATTCTGAAGCACACCTATAAACGTAGATAGTGCCTATGATAGAGATGGGAAGACCGGTTCCTCCTGTGGAGCGCTCCAGGAAAATACCGCTCCAAAATAACGTTACTTTGGCACTACTCTATGTACAAGCCGCTGTAGTGGCTATACATGTTCTGTGCTGTGTATAACGGTTTCATCGACATGTCGCGGACCGATAGACAAAGGTACATATTTAAATGTAATAGGTAAGGTATAGTGTTGGGCGATATCGCGATTTTTCAATCACAACATGAATCGTTACTGTGATGTTCTGATCTAAGTGAAACGTAATGTGACGACTTTTCATAATACGGCGTTTGGGAAAAATTGTTAATTGCCCTCCATTCCTAAATAAGTGCCGACAGGCGGTGAATAGTGAATTCCACTACTTTGGCAATTTCTTCAGTCGTAGATATGTGTAATACTTATGATATTGTATGGGCATCAGGGATCGGAGGTAGTAACGTACGGCCCCACCAATCTTCGAACTTATTATATATTTACCTCAATCAAAAATTTAAAGAGCGGGGGGGATTCCTCACATTTCTAATACTTATAGTCCTATTTTACTATTTCTCCCATTCCACAAATATTTGTCGAAAAACGGCACTATTAAAACAAACAAACATTATAAATACTCTCAATTCATCTGTTTCACATCATTGCCTGTAATCGCCAATCATTGTAAGCAAAACATATAAAGCTACATATGAGTATCTATACAATAAAAAACGCATACCTACCTAATGACATTATTTATATCATAAAAAGTATATTTATATAAAATCGTAATCACGTCACGCTTTTCTGCCAACTTTAATAACAGTCGTTACTTGTGATTCTTTAATATCAGTGATTAAATCACAGTCGCGATATATCGCCCATCACTACGCTGGAATGCTGAATCACTTGAAGAAGTAACCTGTAACGTTTGTAACTCGTCATTTTATCGTTTTGGAACGCGACGGAGAAATTCCATTCCAAAGTAATGTTACAGAAATACCATCCCACCCCTAATACACTGACAAATCGATGATCAATCACATAGGTAAAATCCCAATTAATAAATTAATGTCCATATTTCAAATGAGAAAATTTATTTTCCATTTTACAAACCACTACCGGGCGAATAGCGACAGAGCTGTTGATCCGGGAGGTATCGGACGATTAGGAGCCGAACTATTCATCCGTGACTCCCGGATGATTAGTCACTTCCAATTTATTTATAACCATGTATTTTTATTCGTCATTTAGATAGAATAAAGTGTTATTTTCCAGATATCCTGTAATACACGTTTCTTATATATATCATATATCCTTAATTTCATTTCCTGTAATAGGTATCTGATGTTGTTTGGGTCACTGTGTATATATAGTTTGTCAAAGTTTCAAGATTGGTATCTTCCTATATTCGTCCCCATTTAACCAATAATCATTTTGTTCGACTATTTATATAGCAAAATAACGTAAATTTGCACATCACAATAATGGCTAATTAAATTAATTACCTTGCTTCAAAATCAATGACATTTTCGTGCTAAGCAATACGACAATCGCAAGCTAGTCTATAGATGGAGTTCTTTGGCTCTGTTGGTCAATTCGCGTTCGATATTTTTGTTAATACCGGGATTTTTAATTTAAGATTCAAATGGATATAGTTGACAATATTATGTTTTATAAATAAAAGTTATTATATTATTTATATTAAATAAATGTGACGGTTTTAAACGAATTAACTGCCGTGGGTGTGCGTAAAAATCCTAACCTAAATAATAGTATTATAACCTAAAATTTATATTATTTATATAATGTCTTTATCAATACATTTAGGGCATATAAAAGAACATTTAAATAGTATTCGCCAAATATTACCTCAACGTATTACATTGTCAACAACTCAGAAAGTAAGTTCATTAATGTTACCTATTTGTTGTTTCATTATTTTAATTACTTTATTGTTGTAGGTGATTGTGGTGTCATTATCAGCTAGTGTGGTGGTAGTTGGTGTTTTAGCAAGATACCTGAGGCGTAAAAAAAAAGTGGTTGACCCGTCGCAATTTAAAAAGATTGTATTTAACAGTAAGCGATCAAGAGCGTCTGGTATCCGAAGCCCGAATGGTGGTGAGTTTACTTCTACTATATTTAAATTAAATCTGAATAACGATACTTGCTTGGCGTAACATTGAGGGAAGTTTCATTAATGATCAGTTCTTGAAGATATTTGTATAATGCGGGACAGAGCGAATTAATATATATCAATGATTACGAGAGGAGTAACACTCTTGTTTGCAAGAAGCCTGCAGTTAAATTATTAGGAACCTAATCAGTTAAATTAGAGAATAGTAAAGCGGTACATCATAATTCATTAATTTCGCCCTACAATATAGCGTATCTTACGAAGCACCACTAGAATTCTTAATTTACTTTCAGTGGTTCATCATCTGAATTTCTTAGGGTTACAATGAAATTAATATTTTGATTTAATTTTAAGATGGATAATGTAGATCAGATCAATTCGTGTGTATATATATATAGGTAACTCTCTACTGAGTTTTGTCCTTAATGTTAGCTTTTGTTAATGTGAAATCTCATTAATTAATTATCAATTTTTCTATTTTAAATTATCTTTCCTTGTATATTTTCATGTATAAAGCTGAAAGTTGCCTGTCCGATGTTCTTTTCAAGTTTTAAGTAGGTACTATTGATTCAGAAACTCCAAAAAATAGGTTTCTGTTTTTTACAGATGACCCTGAAGTTTATTATACTTAGAATATTTTTTTAATTACGTTTGCCAAATATTTGTGAACTTGCCAACGCAGATTTCTGGTTAATAATGTTATTAAATTGTTTGTGCTATAGTATTAGTGGGCTTATAATTTTTATAAATTAAATTCAGATATGATTTTAATTTTTTAAGCGTATTCGAGTTGAAACCCTTTTCGTGCAATTAAGCCACTGAATCATATTTATTATTTGTTTTTGGAAAAATTTAACAATTGAAAACAATTTCTAAATAATCACATAAAAATTATAAATCGTCTTCAAGTGGTTGCGTTCCATTTTAAAAAATCAATGTTTCTCTCAAGCTTATTGGAATATGATATTTCATTAAATTCCTATAAGAAATCGTTGAATTCATGTGAAAACAGAGACAGAAGGAAGATACATATCATTTGTGAAAGAACATGACAAATAATGAAAGTCCAAAATATTTAATTACAAAAATTGAATACTCAACAAACTTTTGTATTTAAATAATAGATGTCAGGATTGGATAGTCGGTGGAAGGATATGTGTGAGAGTTGTTTAAAGAAAGAGCAGAAAGCCTATATAAGAATTGAAAGAGTATTAAGAGAGAGTTTAAGATGTACTTATTATTGATCTTATGAACATATTTCTGATGTCCTATTGAGTGAATATGGATGCTTTACTTGATAAATTTAATAATATGATCACAATTAAACAATTAATATACGTGAAAGGGGAATGGGAGGTAATAGTAGTATATGAATAAATATTTAAATTAGTGATCATTTATAAATTTTCAAATCTTATTTAGTTGAGAATAACGAGCGCTTCCACAGGGGAGACATTGGTGTACTGGCTTTAAATATTATATAAAATTTTATAAATTGTAATGGTACAATTAATAAAATTTATTTCTCGAAATAAAACTCGATATAAATAAAAATCCCTATTTTGAACTTAATATTATTCTGTATTTAAATTTACACACATGTATCCCCTGTGCAACTTTCTCATCCTTGATGCTGAGATTACCATGCCCACGATATTATTAGCGCCATATAAATGTCTATGATTGAGGGATCGAAACTTTTCGTATAATAGCTCTTATAAGTACCAATAAAATATAAATTTGTATTTTACATAGAGGTAAATTTTTAAGCCGAGTTTGTTGTGTTCGTTTGTTCGCATTGTAGGACCAACAAACCTTTATATAAGTTCTTTGAACAAACCAAGCTACGATTTTATCCAACGGGGAGCGAGCAAGATGAATCCTAAATGCTGCGCCTAGATGGCGCGCTAGCGACTACTATGATTAACTAATCTATTAAGGGCCGGTTTATCAGTGCGAGGATAACAAGTTATCCTATAGTTAAAGCGCAGTTTATAATACAGTAGAGTCAAAGATTAGAGAATTAACAAGATAGGACAGCCGGCGGAAAACCTTTTATCTCTAATTGGAGTTCTCGCGCAGTTGCCACAATGTGACAATCAGACGGAGAAGGTAACATTAGAAAGAGAGGCCAATAGTGAAAGATGGACAACACTGTCCTGATAGAACGACCGAACTCAGCAGACTGTCCGTACCCAAGGTCACTAAAGAAACAGGTTGCTTTGTAATATAAGCTACATGAAGTATTTATATGTTTATATGTAAGGTATCTATTTGATTAGGATAGAAGTGTACATTGAAAGAATAATTTTGAAACTTTTTTCTATAAAATGAGGAAAAAAACAGCCACACGCAGCTGTCATCGAGGTCTATTCGTGACGTAGCACCAACGAAGTGAAGGGAAGACTGGAACGCTTACACCATAGACAAATATAACTCTAAAGTGACACCAGGTGTTGGAGCAGTACGGATGCTGTGGGGTGGGTATCTGTCTCTGTCCCACATACGTAGTAACTGCTGGAAAACGGGCGCGTTTTCAATATAATTAGCAGAACTTTAAAACCGTCTAATGTACATTATTCAAATTTCAATTAATGATTTAGAATAGAGACATAATGAACATGTAATTTTTCGAATTTTTTCCGATCCTTTCCGAAATATTCGCGGTTAAAGTAAGGGGTCCATACATTGAATCTAATATTAAGTTAGGAGGTATTGGATAAAATTTCACTATCAGTTTTCCAGGAAAATATTTTATATTACATTGCTGGTTTTATCCTCAAAAAAATGTTGGCTAAGAATTCGTGCCCACATTGACAAAAAATTTTAATAACAAATGGGCATATGACGATCATAAGTATTCGGTAAAGTAAATATGGACGATTATGCAAGTTTTACTAAATTTGTATCGAGAAGTAAATTATATTTTCCTTCTCCAGTAGTGTTTGAAATGATAAAATATTGCGAAAAAGCTTTCAGAGCGGAAATTCTAATGGGGTATATGGAAAAAGTGGATTTAAAAAACGTAACCTAAAGGTGGTTTGCAACATGTTTTAAATAAGATAAAAACAATGTTGGTTTCTACCATCCCACCCAGTTAGCATTTCCGAAGACCCACATAAAGTGCAAATTATTAAATATATTGCAAATGCATATTATTATGTTGATATGTTGATATAAGAATAGTAAACACATGCAAAAGACAACAATGCAAGTTGTAGGAGCTGAAAAATTATCAGTAAGACAAAAACTGCACAAAACTGATATTTTATCAAGTTTAGATTCATTTAATGTATACTTATCATTGTAATAATATGTATGTATATAGGTAGACATTAAAATTTTAATAAGTACTATGTAATACGACAATACGTACAAATTAAAATTCGGTGTTAAATGGATAAAAAATCGATTGTAATTTAAAAATTTCCAGATGTAAGGCCGAGTTAAAAAAAAATTTAATATGTAAATCCTATTATTCAATAGACGATTTTTTTAATGATAATACCACGTCATAATGTTTGATATGTTTGTATGTCTTTATTGTATGTATATTTATTGTTGTATGTTTGTATCACTCTGTGACTTATATAATTGTTTATACTTTATTTGTTTCAATTACTAATTAAGTACTATATTTTACTTATCTTACCTGACGATCCCATAATGTTGAAATACTTGTAGGTATATTCTAACATTTAAGAGGAGTAATAAACATTATTATTATTGTTATTATTCATTATTTTAAGTTTACTTTAATTGACCTGGCATTCAACAGGTATTACTTTTATTATAAATATACTACTTATACTTAAAAACGAATTTACAATATTTTAAGTTTACTTTAACCGACTATCGACTCGGCATTCGGCAAGTATTAAGTACTTTTATTGTAAGTATATGGTACTTAAAATTAACCTTGCATTATTTTCAGTTTAATTTAATTGAGTCATAATATTACTATTATGAATATTACCTATAATATTCATTTTAGCAAACACAGTCGCATTTGCAAATGAGGCCCTTATGTGTTAGACAAGGCTAGCTGACCCCTCCGCAGCATCCGCACCGCTCTAACACAGGGTGTCATTTTCACGTAACGATGTCAGCGTTCCAGTCTTCCCTTCCACTTCGTTGGTCTACACTCTAGTCATAATTTTCGGTTTGTTGTAATTTTATACTCAAACCGTCCTCAGAATGTA